>JAUEKZ010179302.1:0-10735 GCA_031471865.1 Melibe leonina | reverse complement strand
CCATGGTGAAAGGGTTAAGATAAGTAAAAAGTGCTGTCACACAGATAAATGTAAGACTCACTTTGTTTTGTTTTTTTCTTTTCTTTTCCTCTTTCAATTTTTTGTCAATTTTTCCTTTCCCAGGCTAGGGGATTACTGCATGAGTTCCGCAAGCGTCCCAAGATCCCCTGCACACTGTATGGCCTATGCTCGCAGGTGCATGCTGGGATGTGGGACAGCGGCCATGCCCCCACTGTGGAATGCATCTCACACCCAAGCAATGAGGTCTGCCCGTACAACAGCACCCCTACTTCCCCTGTCAGCGGTTTCGACTAGCCTGTCCTGGCGTCTTGTGTTGTGGCTTGTGTGTCATGACATGACTTGCCATGGCGTGTTGTGTTGTGTTGTGTGTGCAAATTCATGTTACAAATTTGTTCTTATTTCTTAATAGATTTCTATATGTGTGTGTTTATTGTTCAAATGTTAATACTGTTTGTACTTTTATGGAGGGAGATTATGAAATATTGGAAGCTGTCCAAAATATAATTTTAAAGCCTTTTTCTTTGTACTGCATGTTTTAGGGCTGGGAAAATACATGAGGTTACTTATGGTGTTCTACTCAAAGAATTTCTAATTAGATTTTTAAAAATATTTTCCTAGTTGTAATAACAATAACCAGACTTTGATCTCATTCTTACTATTAACTGTAGTGGTGTCAGGTGCTATAACTGTTACTTTGGTTGACTATGACTAAGTAGATTCTTGCTTCTCTTTCTGTTTATTTTTATTTGTTCAATATTGTGGTATCTCAGCTTGCTTCATATGTAGTGTAGAAAAAAACTATCCACACAAAGAAATGTTAGCTTAAAATATCCTTCTTGTGTATGTAAAATACTTGATTAATAATTATTGATGTTTTTATTTTATTTTTGTTTTTCTTGAATATTTCAGAAAGGCAATGTTATGACAGGCTGGTATTTTTGGGGCCAGTAAACCCCTAAAATCCATGTGCAATATATTGTAACAATCATATCAACATAGTAAGCGGGTAAGAAGAGTCAAAACATATTATATTTTTTCTTGCCTACCTAAATTTAAATGTGGGTTCCGGTTTTGGAAACGTCATGACCAAAACCTTTGTTCATTTTTGGCATTTCTTATCATTGTTACCAAAGCTTTAATTTTCATGGGCATATTGTATCTGAGTGAGATATAGCATTCAGGCAGTTCCTTCATTTTTCTAACTTTTAAACTTTATCAAAGTTAGCTGCATAATCTCCTATTGAGCTTTATATAATGGATTTATTTTTTTTGGCCAAAAAAATCCTGACATTTTTTATTTGGAAGCACTCACCATTGTCACTATAGTTTAATTGGGTTTTTTTTCGCAATCCACATCTTTTTCTTTTTTCAAATGCCGCTTGTGCCAAGTCATTCATACTTTGTCATCTTCTGACATTCTTATTTATTATTTTTACAATATTTCTGAAATTTTTAAACCCAGCACTGCTTATCATGCATGCATATAACAACATGTCATTATTTGCAAGTGAAACACACAGAAATGTTTCATAACACAAAGTCCACTTTTTGCTTCAGTCTCTATACTGTTTACATACTGTACATTCTTTTAACCCATTACTTGACCCTGCGCCCATTTGCACCAAGGATTTTCTAACCCCATTTTGCCACTGTGCCTGAATGCACCTGTGGAATGCAAGCCTGACAGGTTTTGGAATGAAAATTTAAGTCAGGCTTTCTTCTGTTTCTACCGGTTATAGAGAGCGAATTAAAGTGATATTAGCTTTTAACTGCATTGGAAAGTATTGAATGGGATGTTTTCTTTCACTTGTTAACTAGTAAACTATCGATATATATTTTTAGTTGATCTATGTTCAGTACAAGCTGATGATATATTGAACTAAGGTCATGAACCTGATGATGTTTAAGAATTTACATTAACATGAAAAGTTGGTGAAAATAATTTTTTCTGATCTCAAGTCTGAGTTTTGGCAGTTTTCTCCTTATGTTTGCCAAGAATAGGGGGATTTGACCTTGTTAGCCAGGACAAGTAATGGGTTAAGATAGGAATTTGTAGAATATACCGGGTAGGTGTTCAATGTGATTCATTTTGTTTCTTCTCTGTATAACTTTTGCCTTTGAAATTTGATTTGATGCATTGATATTGTATTATCTCCAATTCAAATCTAGACTCTAGGACATTTTTTTGTCTTTATAGCATAAGGAAAATCCAAATTTGTATTTTTATCCAAGTTAAGTTTGTGCAATAAAAATAAAATGTGATTGCATGTATATTTTTGTTTCTGGGTAGAAATTGGAATGCTATATGCAAAGATTTGTAAAAATTATGATGATGATAGAAATAGAATATATTGATGAGGACTTATCTCATGATGAGATACAGACAGAAGTTGTTTGCTGTATTTTACTGATATCCATTTTATAATGTGCGTTTGTTTGTGTGTGTGTGTGTGTGTGTGTATGTTTGTGTGCATATGTGTGTGTGTGCATGAACACATGCGTGTGTGTGTGTGTATATATGTGTGTGTAAGTAATCCTGGGGCGCTGCCACTATATGATTTACTTTTTCTTCCACAGAATCTTTTACTATTGCATGTTTTTTGTTGTATAAAACTGCACAGTCGCTTTTAACCTGGTTAAGCAGCTTGTATTGTGCACAGATTTCTCTCTCTCCCACCCTGACTGACTGCCTGTCTATCTTAGTGTCAAATGTATAAGCAAACACGTAGAGACCATTGAATATGTTTGACACTTATCAATCAATAACTCGTGTTTACTCTATGTCAGTCATTAACTCCCCGGTTGAGATCTTTGGCATCACTGGACTGGGGAGTCTACTCAAGCTGTAGTATGTCAACAATATGTTCCCACTGTATTCAATGGTCTGTATGTGCTCGCCTTAAGTATCAGACACTGCCTACATCATTAAGACTGCGTCTGCCATAATTAATGGTTCAAAGTCTTCTTTTTATTTTTTTTTGTTTGCTCTTGTTGCCATATTATTAATATATCAGCATAATTCTTCAGAACAATTTACATCTGCAATATTTTTACTGCCTGTTGTGTTACTACTGTTTTGTGACATCTTTGCTCAGTTTTTGAAGTTGTTTTAGTTTCTTTTTGTTTTGATTGTGTTGCCCTTGTTAATAGTAATTTAAAAAATACAGTTATTTGCATATAAATCGTTTCCATTCATGAGACTTGAGATACAGATTACTAGATATTACTGGCATCATTGCTCAATATAAAGAGCGTCTGCCTTGGAACTGGTAGGTTGTGGGTTAAACTCCCTGCTATATCATATCAGAGATATAAAAGTCTGCATGAATTGAACAGTGCTAAGAGTGATTATCCTGTTGGTATACTGTGACTGGGTAAGATATTTGACTGAGCCCTTCATTTATCTGGATGTGATAGTTCATTAACTTAATTCTAGAGAGCTCTACTCTTGATATGACCTAAGTTGTGTGAAAAAAGGTGTTTAACAGGCAACAACCAACCAAAGCTGTGATCACTCTGGACTGAACTCCTATATTGAAATTGACAGCATTTTTCTCTTAATTCACACTGAGACTGTATGGGTTATGGCAAAGGATGGACTATGTATGATCAGGAATTTATGCAGAAAAGACAAATCTTTGTTTTTTCTTTTTATTTGTTTTTTTCCTCCACGTCTCAAAAAAAAAAAAACATCCAACACTGTCTCTCAGGTTTTCAATATTTGTTAGTTTTAAATCTTGGCATGAAAAAAAATTCTATCAGAGATGACCCCCTCACCCCTGACCTCCACAAGTTCAGGGAATTTTTTCATGCCCCCATGACATCTGTGGTCTGTCTTTATTTCATTTATTTTCATTATCATTTCTTTTTTCTTTTTTTCTTTTTTGTTGTCTTAAAAATCTATCACTATCTCTCGTAGGTTTTCAATGTCTTTTTGGTTTTTTTGGGTTTTTTCGCATGACAATTAATTTTATTTGCTTTCTTAACTTCACAGAAATTTTTAGGGACATTTTTTTGCTTTTCATTTTTGCAATTTGAACGAAATCTCTTTCTTCACTTTCTCCTCATTCTCTATACAGCTACGGCACATTGTCAATTCTGTGTGCTTGCAGTGTCTTGGTGATAATTGGTTTGGTCTTTTTTTTCCATCTATTCAACAACTTTCCAATATTTTGGACTACCTGTCTAACTACCCTCCAAAGCAGTATGAATATAAAGTCTGTTGCTATCTTGTTGCATGAAGTTTAAAGCTTTCTATCTATTAGTCATTTTTGATTGATGAAATGACTGTAAATTTTGTAGGTTTATAAATTGCCTTCCAGTATAGAATTGACATTTCCATAGAGAGTATTTTAGATGGTATTATTACTCACTATGGAACCAAACTTATGTCGACTCAAAAATTCTGATAGAACACTTTGAATCTCATGCAATGTGTCTGTATATCTCCCCATGTTACCCTGAAAGGCAGCAGCCATCCATCAACAAGATGTACAGAAATTACCCAAAGGATTACATATGTCTTCCATTTTGTTCTTTATCAGAAAAGCATTTCTCTTTTTCTCCCTCATTCTTCCTCCCTCGCTCCCTCTCATCTCTCACTTTCACTTTGTCTCTCTCTCTTTCTCTCTCTCTCTCTCTCTCTGTCTTTTTTTTTCTCTCCTCCCCCTCATTCCCCCTCCCTCCCGTTATAGAGGGTGGGTAGTGGATAACCACTGGATTTCCATTCTCACATTTTTCACTTTCATATGTTCATCAAATTAAATGTCAAAGAAATTACTTCAAATCCAGAATCTTTATACAGTGTTGGAAGGCATAATGCACATTGGTAGTGAGGGATGAAGAACATGCATTTCAGCATACTTTGATCTATAGTATATTTTTTTTGTTAACACTAAGTGCTGTCCACAACATGGAAAGGAAAGTGTCGAGAGTAACGTCCCTTACTTTGACTTGATCCTACTGAATTCAATATTAGTAAAGCGCTGTCAATTACAAAAACAATGTTCCTGTTGAATTATCAGATTTTTATCCCACATTGCTCTTTCCCCATCTGTCCAGTTTTGTTCTTTCTTTCTTTCCCTTTTTTTTTTTTTTTTTTTTAATTTATATAATGATCAAATTTTTATACACACCATTCTATCCCCATCTGTCAAGTTCCTGGCTTTTTGGATAGCGTTGTGAAGACAGACTGTGTTAAGCCAGGAGGTATGTCTCCAATGTCATCACAGATACTGTTGAGAATTCATGTTACCACATTCACTCCTACTTCTTCTACAGCATTTAGCATCTCTGCCGATATGCTGTTGGGTCCTGTGGCTTTTCCTATATGCATCATGTGTTCCTCACATCAGCTGGTAGAATTTGTAGCTTAAATCAAGCTGAATTTAAAATTTAGTCACAAACCAGTCCTTGGTCCAGATTCATAAAACAAAATAATATTCTGTGAAAAATGAGCATCTGTCATAGGGTTTGTGTAAAATTGGCATTCTTGGCAGTCAGTCAAGTGGGAACATTCCATTTTCCATCCCCCATCAGGCTTTTAAGATTGATGTATGTCTGTAGTATTAAGTTATTTAATATATTTCTTTACCATCATGTTTTTTTAGATTGACAAATTGTACAGGTAATGCTTACTTTTTCTTCCTTTCTTCTCTCCAACCCCCCCCCCCCCCCCCCCCACTCACATCTCCCCAAAAAAACAACTGTAGTGGCAACAAGACAAACAACAATTTTAGCTAGCATGTTGAATTAATTACCATTTTTAAAGAAGACAATTTTGTCACTTGTGCAATACTGATATTATTTTAAAATGATTTCTATTGTTGTAATTGATTTTTGTTGACATTGTATGCAGATAAATATCCAGAGAATTTTATATGAACTGGAAAGAGGGGTGAATAATGCTTCACTCAACTTTTTGTTTTAATTTTTTTTTTTTTTCAATTGTGTGTGAAACATTTTTATCTGATTACTTAGTTTTAAGCATTTATTATATATAGATTAACTAACAGAAGCAGCAGCCATCTGTATTTAATTTAAATCTTCTGATGCTTCGTCTTGTCTGGATCCTTCTTGTTTGTTTATTTTGTCTGTAAAGTTTAAATTCCATGTCAGTTCTAAGCCTCTCTAGTAAGGTTGTTTTGTATACAAAAATTCTTGTTCTTCTTCATTCTTCCAATTAACTGACTGACTCGGCTGGACCGAGTATAACTGTTAGTGTGTATTTCAACATTGTCAGTTGCGACTTCTTAAATTGAAGAGTGGTTTTTTAAAGTCAATGACTTATAGGGTGTTTTTTAAAGATATATGATTATGATGGAGAATATTTTTAAAGGTCTCAATGTAATTCATTTGTCCATATATATACCGCTTAACTGTTTGCCAGGATAGAAAGATTTGAGTATGTGCCTGGGCAGAGGATTGTGTGTGTGTTGCAGGAATTGGTGGGAGATGATTTTACTTCTTACCCTAGTTTTAATAGTCAGGGGGGAGAACTACCAGTATTATGTATGTGTGTGTGTGAGTTGTGTGTGTGTGTGTTCTTGCGTCACTACCATCAACCACACCACATATCATCGCTGCCGTTGATGTAAAAAGAGGCTATCACAACATAATGCTCTAAGATGTCAAGTGTTATATAGTTAGGTACAGAATTGTTCCATGTTGACATCTAACATCTTTGCAAGACTATTTCTTCCTCTTGTTATAATTCACTTAATAGTTCAGCTTGGCCGAGTACTAATATACTAATATCAAAATGTGCACCTTTCAATCTAGTACAGTAATAATTTCATGTGCACAGAGGCTATAATAACAGCATGATATTAAATCTCTAAACCTTTCATTTTTGGCTAAGTGTATTTTGTCTTTTTGTTTTGTAACCTGAAATATGTACTATTACATTTCATTGACTTGCCAATAGTTGGCAGGCATCTCTGGTGGGCACCTACCATCTTACTTTTTCCAGCACTCTCTCCAGTGCTCCGTTTTCAAGCACTCACACACAGTTGTTTTTTTCTTTTAGCTCTGTCTTGGTCCTGCCTGTTCTAACAGATTTATGGCCATCCCCTATGTTTTACATCATTGGACTTAACTACAGAGTCACATACTATCAAGACCTGAGCACTTTTGTATTCAAAGGGCGGTAGACTATCCTTGGTCTCCCTGGACCATAATGCATGATGTGGGTGGTAATCATCCTTTTTTGGTGTCCTTTTTTTTCTAATTGTGAGAGGTGATATTTTTTTCATTGTAAATTGTAAGTGATCTTTGTCACCTATTTGAGAGATAATATTTTCTTTCTCCTTGTAAATCATTCAGGGTCCAAATGGGGCTGTTCTTTTAACTAGCCTATCCTTTTACTTACCCCTGGCCACTGATTTGACCATAGCAGTCGAAAGAGCCCTAAAACTCTCAATAAACAAAACAAACAAATAAACAACCCTGAGATGAGTCTGGACATGACAACCATTTCATCCTGTGCTGTGCATTAATTTATTTATTTCTCATCCATTCCTTTGTATCAGTCTGTTTTCTATTACTACTACTGGGTAATGTACTGTTCTATATGCTTGTGAATTGTAAAAAAATGTTTTTGCATTTTCAAACCATGACCTCTTCAGAGATTTTCAACTTATTTGGTTTTTTGCAAGTGTTGATGTTTTTTGTCGTGTGTATGAGAGTGAGAGACAGAAGGGGTCTGTGACTGTGATGCATAATTATTTTGTGATGTTTTCATTAAGTTGAGGGCTGAGACTGGAATTTATGTTGGTAGGTACTATTTAGTTAGGTTGATGTTAGTATTTCAATTTATTATTGTAAAGACAATAGCCTAATTGTTTCTGAAGTGTTGGCTTCAAGTGTAGTTTCAAAGTCTGGCTATTCTTTTAACTAGCCTATCACTTTACTTACCCCTGGGCGCTTATACTTATATGACCATAGCAGTTGCAAGCGCCCTTAAACTCTCAACAAACAACAAACAACAATAATTTCATCTTCCTTTTTTTGTATAGTGCACAAACAAATGTCACTTATCTACTCTACGCTTGTCCACAGGCTTTCAGAAATAATTTGTAGGATGTTTGTTGGTTTGTTTTTTATTTGACTATCTTGTTTTGTTTGAGTTTGCTAGCAACTAATAGCTAAAAACCTAAAATAAAAAGTATGGTAATGGTAGAATGTAGTCCTCTCATGTGGCTTAACCAAAATATTTTCTGTAACTTCTCATGTGACAAGTTTCCTTACTTTTACTTTTATGAAAACATTCATCTTAGATGAAAGTGAAAGTAATGTTTTTGGATCCCCTCTTTCTTTTTTTTCAAATTATTTTCAATTTATTTTGATCTCATCATAGAACTTTATTTTATGTTTATATCATGGTACAATAGGTATTGGCTCTTTTTTAAACAATCTGTCTCTGTTGCAAGAACCAACACTAACAAACTGAGACTGTGCTCTCATTCTTTCCATATAAACTAACAGAATAACGCTATCTAGTTGTCTTTATCCTATGTGACAACATGCAGTCAAACACAAACATGCATTCCTCATCCTCTATTATTCTTCATTATCATAGATTTCTCATTCCCAAAAAATTTCTCAATTTAATTTTTTAATCATGTATGTACTTCTCCAAATTTCTCTATCCCAGCAAGGACGAGGAATACATGTGCGGGGGATTGGCGGGCATCTCCAGTGGGCTCTACTTCTGTTTCTTCTCTTTTAACTTCACCTGTCCTCTTGCTTTATCTAGCACACATTCCAGTGCTCTCTTAACAAGCATACACAAACATCTGTTAGCTGAATCTTTTTCCTGCCTGTAGTCCTAACAGACTTATGGTCATCCCATATGTTTTACACTGTGGTACATAGCTGCAGGGTCACTTCCTATTTAGAAGGACAGTACTTTTGTACACAAAGGATACTAATGCATGATGTGGGTGGTGGCCATCACCTGTTTGTACATTCTTCTCTACTTCGTGATTGTGAGAGGTGTTTTTTATTTCCTGTAAATCATCTCTCCGTGAAACGTCCCTGGCAGGGTCAAAGATAGGCTTTTCTTTTAAATAGCCTATAAACTTACTAACCCCTGGGCGCTTATATATGACCTTAGCAGTTGCAAGGGCCCTAAACTCTCAATAAACAATTAAACAAACATTCATCCTAACAGACATGTAGTCATCCCTCATGTTTTGCATTTAAGCACCCAACTACAGGGTCACTTGCCATCTAGGACTGAGTAGGGCAGTAGAATAAGCATTTCTCTGGCAGGATTCAAGTCTGATTGTTCTGTAAACTAATCTTTCACTTTCATCTTACTTACCCATGGATGCTGATATGAATTTACCTTTTTAAAGTGAAAACGCCTTAAAACTCTCAATAAACAGAAACGAAAATGAACAAAACAAATGATACTTAAGTAAAATTAAACAGGAGTTGGTTGTAAACCTAGTCTCTGTCGGCTGCATCCGCTTACATATTATGCAGACTGTCATATTATACAGACTGCGCATTTAAACAGTGTGCAATACTCCGGGGACTACTGTAGATTTTGAGCAGGTTGAAGTCCCCATCTCCAGTTTACTTTCTTTGCATTGTTAATACTGTCGCTAGAACAAGCATATGTCAAAAGCTCATCATAGCAATAACACTTGCTAGCAGCTAACAGTTGTCATTATTGCTGCCTTGCAAATCACAAAGTATGCAATAAAAAATATGCTCAGAGACTGCATTTTTCCTTGAGTAGTAATTTGAAAAATTTGTTTATCAAGGAACAGCATTCAATCGACAAAGTGATGTTTGTTTGGGTGCGCATGTTCTATATCTGTATGTATGTTCGTTAACAACCACAGCTGAAACAAGTCAGAGGGGTCAGTTGGGATGTGGGGACATTGATTGGTAAAACATAATGGACAATTTATGAATATTCAATCTTTTGGGGTTTTTTTCATTTTCTCGTCACAATAAAAATATGAGTACGTACTACTACATGAAGAGATATAATGAGCTGTGTCCTTGTTTTCTCTTTTCTTCATGTGTACATATAGACATAGTGATTTTTCTTTGGTTATTACTTTTTGAATGCCCTTTTTCAACAAATTTAGGTAATATCAAAGGCAGAACTCTTGACAAGTCAACCTGGCACACAGAGATAAATGAAGGGCTTAGTCAAAAATCTTATTCAGCGACGCCAGGCCTCCCGATCACCTCGGAATTGTTAAAACAAAGCCAACGCCATGTGGCGGCAGCTGCTCAAGTGCTGGTTGTAATGTCTCCTGTATGACGCGGCTGAGATTCGAATCCCTGACCTATTCTACATGTTGAGCTGCAGTAGTAAACGCCTACAATGCCTACAATCATGTTCTGCAACTAAACATGGAAAAATGGAAAATAATATAATAAAAATTAACCAATACATCGATTTGTTGAAATTTCACACAATTTATTAAGATATGTGTAGCAACACAGTAAGTATATACACATTATTAAGAATTGTGATAGATGTAAAAGTTAAGGACAAAAAAAATGAAACATGATTCATGGGTAATAAATTGGTGGTAGTTGGTTTCACAACACAAATACTTGGAATGTGTATATATATGTATGTTTTGTCCTCCCCTCAATACTGCAGTACATGCAGAGTCAGGCCAAAATGCAGCAATAGGACATGTGATGTATCCCTGCAGCCATATAACCAATCACTACAGAGCCA
>JAUEKZ010179291.1:0-13917 GCA_031471865.1 Melibe leonina | reverse complement strand
TCGAGTTTATTTTTATCACGAACTGTAACGTTACCACCCCAGCATGGGATGCCAAAGGCCAGAACACTTTTCAAAATCGAAGTATAGAATATTTGCATGAGCTTATTATTAATATTGAATGACTTTAATTTTCGTAGGCAATACATACGTGGTTTAATGATAGGATAGTGATAGGATGCAAGGTCAATTAATGGGTTAATGAAAACCTTAATCAGGTTTATTTCTCTGTAAGTTATTGATGTCAACATTTTAGATTAAGACGTCAACTATAAGATTGGTTACGGTCACTTTTTTTTCACCAACAATTTATCTGTGTCATTTGCAATACAAAGTTTCTTTTAATCAAGTAACTTTAACTATGTCTACTTATTTCAGCTCCAGAGGGCCGTTACCCAAATGGTATACGAGACGTTGCCAAGCAGATTTTGAAGGAGGAGGGGGTCATGAGTTTGTACAAAGGCTTTACACCCATCATGCTTAGAGCATTCCCAGCCAATGCTGTAAGTATTTGCATGTCAGCCGATCTATCTACTTCTATTTCACATATCTTGTAATAAAGTAAAGTATTAAAAAAAAAACCAGTTCTTTATCTGAGACATTTGGACCGAATATTCTTGAGAGTAAAAAAAGATTGATTTATCCTATGTATTGTATTTTGTCATAGACCCTTGCTGACTTAGGCTTAAAAATTTCAAATGAATTATTGAATTTTCAAATAGTATTAGCCTCAGCAGGCATGTTGCATGTAAGTTTAAATAAATAAAACTAAATTAGTTCACTCAAGTAAAGATTATGTATCTGAAAAAAAAACCCCACTTACTATTTGTACCCAGAGTGCAATGAAAAAAGACTTAAAAGTAATTAGTCAAAGGAAGGTTAACAAGACTTATTTTGTCTCACCATTATTTGATTGTTGCTAACTTTCCTCATTAATATGTATTTCAGGCCTGTTTCCTTGGATACGAAGTGATGCTTAAAGCCCTCAACTGGGCAGCCCCTGGATTATGAAAAGATCACAACTTTTAGGTGCGGGTCAGGGTTTTTGTTCTTAGAGTGTCATTGTCGCCTTATGGGGAGCAGAAATTAATTAAAACAAAGTACTGTTGTGTTTTTCCATATCATTTTGGTTTGTCCTCTAGCATACACAGAATTTCTTAGCTAAAAAAAAAGGAAAATTGAAACCCGATAGTAGTCGTGTTTTCTCACAACTAGGACTGTTTTGCTACATGTGTTTTTGAGAGAGATCTATTCTTGAGAGATGTCTCTGGAATCAGTAGAATGGTGCTTCTTTTTGTATATTGGATCATTTGCATCTGTATGCAAATGTTTTTGAATAGAACAAGTTTATTATTATATGTCAACTGATATTACTTTTTTAAAGTGTATCCATGATATTGTTAAGAAAAGGGCCAAGAGTGCTTTGATGTAACTGTTTTTTATCAATTAATTGATTTTGACTATAAAAAAAAATTAACCTTTTTTTCTGCAAAATCAGTGGCCTCAGGAAAGGAAACTAGTTACACTAGTAGTGTTTTGTTAGCTTTGGGCTTGTTTTCACCAGAATGGATTTGAGACCTATTTATTTCATGTAAAAAGTAATTTGTTTCCCATTATTACTACTTTTGTCAATAATGATCTGTGTTATTTATCTAATGTTTGTGGCATTTTATAAAGATATTTTTGTGTCATTTTCTTTTTTTGTTTTTGTTTTCCAAGTTCCACTTCCACAATTGATATGTAATTTAAAATGAAATAAAGTGATAGACAATGGAGATGATATGGATGGCTCATTATAACTCTATGCATATTTTGAAGGTGCCTCTGTCAATGTTTTACCTTGTGTACTTTGTGTGAAGTGTTAATACATAGTAGATGTAATACAAAAAGTTATGTTCATTGTGAAGTGTTAATACATGAAGACGTGTAAGGCAGTTTCTTTTAAGAAGAGCAGATGATAGATGCTAGAAGATGAAAGTTAAATAATGATGATAATAATAAATAGCATTTATATAGCGCTCTATCCCATACGAGTATAAGCTCCGAGTATAAGCTCCGAGCGCTTAATAAATAAATGGAACCATAAACTTAAAACTCTCTTTTGTATCAGCGTGTTGTAAAAATTTGGACTCCCAACTTTAAATTTACAATTTCCTATTAATAAGAATTTTTAGATCATTATAGATCAATCTAATTTTGATAATTTTTATTTTCTTTGCCAATTTGCCAGATTTTAATGACAAGCGATATATTTATTTACATTATATAGTTTTGTTACATATCTTTTTTTTAAATCATTTTTTTTGTTGTTGTTGAAATGTTGATGACCATAACTTGCTTCTCAAGTTAAAATTTTACAGGCATCAATCAGCTTGTCCAAATGTCAACTCATTGTTGCCTCAGTATAATTTGTTTATTCTGTTCAGTTTATACTGGTGGAAAGGACTTTGTTCATATTTCATTCATGTTACCTTTGTCAGGCAGACAAGCTAAATTTTTTATTGTTTTGAAAAAGGGAGGAAATATTTGCTTATAATTATAATCCTAAAACTCATTTGCAATTAATTGTTATTTTAATTTAGTTTAGTTTTGACATTAATTTTCCAAATTGTGTGGTTGGGTTCCGAATAACTTTAAACTGTTGAAAGACTAGGTGGGTCAGTTTTGTTTACCATTCATTTCAAGAAAAGTAGTACTAGTTTATACAACAATAAAGCCTCTGTGGCTGACATTGGTGAGATGTTCCATAACAATCTTTTAACCCTTTCATTGCTGTGGTTATTTATAATCAAACTAACCAGACATATTCTCAAGATCTGCCTGTTCTTGTACCTGATAAATTAGATTTCAGTGAACTAGCATATGCCAAAAGTCTGACATTCATGTTTGTGGCATATGTCAGTTCACTTTTATATGATTTGTCTGATATAAGAACAGGTAAACTTGGAAGATGTTGCTGCATATTTCAGTTTGGTTCAAAGCATACCCTGATGTGAGAAGGTTTTAAGTCAGGATCATACATGTCAGCACTCCTCATACTCATATTACATTTATTTTATCATCCATCTCAGTTGATCAGTCTAGAAAAACATTTTGGTATGGATACTGTGTCACCCAGCAAGTCTTTGGCCATAGCTTGATGAGCTCTTTGATCTTTCCTGCACTTACAGTGTTACACAATGTGCAATGCACTTTTCTGTTCCGTGATCTTGTGACCGAGAGAATGTTTGATTTGTGGTTTTCCATCTGTGGTTTTTGTTATCAGCACTTATGTTTGATTTGCATCAATACATATATTGTACAGTACTGATATTTCATGAGTGTCAAATGTTGGCCATTAACTTTAATGTAAATTTGTACATCCTCAAGTGAAGTTTGATCAAATTATTTTAGATAGGAGGCTGATGTTTTTAAGTTAAAAATTCTATGTGTACTTATGATCTTTACTTTCAAGCAGTGAACCATATTTTTCTTAACACTAATACTAATAAAAGTTTTCACATATTATTTAGTCTACCAGGTGTCTCATTGTGTCTCTTAATTTTTACATCAGTGTTTGTGCTATATGCAACTGTTAGCACAGTCTTAGTCCTGCCTGACGTCCTAACATAACAGACTTATTATGGTAATTCCCCCATGTTTTACACTGTGGTACATATCTACTCTACAGGGTCACTTGCTATCTAGGACTACTTTAGTACACAAAGGGTGGTAAAATACTTAGATCTCCCTGGCCCATAAGGCTCTGGTGACCATCGTCTGTTTGTGTGTTCGTCTCTACTTTGTGATTGTGAGAGTTTGTTTTTTTATCCTGTAAATTATCTCTTCAATTTTTTTTAGGAATGATTTATATTTTTTTTTTAATTGTAAAACATTTCTCTATGAAATGTCTCTCGCAGGGACCAAGTCTGGCTGCTCTTTTAATAAGGCTTTCATCTTTCCTCAGGTCGCTGATATGACCTTAGCAATTAAAAGCACCCTGAAACTATCCATCCATAAACAAGCAAAAGCTCCCTTCTTTTGTCTTTTGTCTTATCTATCCATGGTGGATGATGATACGGATATTAACTGATTTTTTTTTTTTAATGCGCAAAAAGTCCAAATAATTGGTGGGCGCTACTTTTGTTTCTTATCTTTTGGATTTATCTATCATCTTACTTTTTCCAGCACTCTCTCCAGTGCTCCCTTATCAAGCATACACACATACAGCTGTTTTGTATCTGTTAGCTCAGTCTTGGTCCTGCTTGTCGTCCCAACAGACTTATAACTTATAAGCACTCGGAGCTTATACTCGTATGGGATTGAGCGCTTTATAAATGCTATTTATTATTATTATTATTATGGTCATCCTCAATTTTAACCCTTTCACTGCTAAAGACACCAACATCTTCAAGACTTGCCTATTCTCATACTTATACCAGATAAATCAGATGTCAGCAAACTGACATATGCCAAAAGCCTTAATTTCAGGCTTTTGGCATATGTCAGTTCACTGAAATCTGATTTATCTGGTATAAGAAACATACATTTTCAAGATTTTGCATACTTTAGTTGGGTAAGATTCATACCTCGCAGTGGAAAGGTTAACACTGTGGTACCTTTGCTATCTAGGACAGTACTTTTGTACACTAAGGGCGGTAGAATATCCTGGGTCTCCCTGGACCTTAATAGTGTGTGATGTGGGTGGTAGCCATCGTCTGTGTGTCCTTTGTGATTGTGAGAGGTGATAATTTTCCTGTAAATCACCTCTTTGTTTCAAAAGCAGGCAACTCTATGATCCGTGGCAAACTATTTCTTGTGTATGATATTATATAATATGTATTGTATGCAACCACAATAAAAAGAATGATCCATTCTGCAGGAAACTAGGAAACAGACCTTTTATTTTGTAATAGTTGTGGCGGTGGTAACAGCTGATAGTTAAACTTTTGTCTTATCTCACACTTTGCAACTACTGGGTATCAAAATACATCGTAAATGTGTTCGTTTGTAAATGTAACTGGATAAAGACTGTCTCTCATCTGTTACTTATCGTTGTTATACTTTGGTGTCTATCTTGCTGGCGTGACTAGACCTTGACCTTGCCCATACTGGCGAAGAGTATTCCCCTGATGAGTAGCATAAGGCCAATGCTGTCGTTCTTAATGTCTTAGGGTCTGCTTCCCATTTGGTAGTGGCAAGTTTTCAGAGGTCATTGTTTCTGGTGGCTGTTTTGGCTTTCAGTTTCTTTACATGTTGTTTAAAAGATAATGGTCGGTCCACTGTGACTCCACGATACACAGGGAATTTGTTGGTCTCAAGCACGTTTCCGTTCCACGAGATGTTCAGTTTTCTGTCTGCTTGTCGGTTCTTCAAGTGAAATGAGTATAGAGCCTACCTGTGTTTTCTCAGGGTTTGCATTCAGTGAGTGGTCATAGTATGCAGATAGTGTTTTCTCTCATTCTCAGTTTTTACTATCTAGTATACATGTCCTAAGAAGAATGGACTGGAATCCGGAATCCCCCATGTTGTCCAGATGATCTGTAGTAAACCAGTTTATTAGGTTGCCAATAGTAGTACAATGCCACTTTGCCCACAAAAGGTAGACTCTAGTAGAAAGTCCTGGCTGTTCCTGGATCGCTATGTACGAATGAAGATATTTGCTATCATGGTTCTTCGAGTATGCAACTATATCACATCTAACCCAGAGTACCGCAAATTGTGCACCTTATCCAGAATTTGAACTGAAGGATTCTGTTTTCTCATTTTTGGGCCCCTTTCGAGCAGTGTGATTGTCCCATAAAATCAGTATAAACCTTCCATATTACCTGCACACAGACAGAAACGTAATTTATAGCTATATTTCTAGATAGAGTTTTTGTTTGTTTGAATTTTTACCATTGTATCTTAAATAATATTTCTCGCGATATACACAGTACGTGAATTGTTATTGTAGTAGTAGTAGTAGTAGTAGTGGTAGTAGTAACAGAAGGCTTCCGTCTGTCTCAGGAGACGATGGGTTGCAACCTGTGCTGTGTTCGGTCAGTCAGTAACACAATTGTGCACCTTTGTAAAACGCAGTGCGGATTATGAATGGATTGTTTAATGGGGTGATGGCGGACGGTGTTAAATCGAATCCTCATACTCTTAACAATGCATTGAAGATCTTGGTCTAGTTAGATCTAGATCTATTGGGTCAAATCGAAGTAAGGTTTGTTATTTCTACCTAACCTTTTCACTCCATTCCTTTTCTTAGGAAAAACTTCAACTCTGTAAACAAAATATCAATATATCTAGACTAGGTCTATAGATTTCTTCTACGTCTTCTCCTACTCTTTCTTATTTTTTTCTCGCTGTTTCTTTGTCCTCACTTTTTTAGCATTCTCTTTCTTCTCTGGTTGGTTAAACTTTAGCGCCCCCTTGAACACCATTTTACTCATATCAAGGGGCAGAGAACTCTAGACAAGTTAACGTTCTGTCACACAGAGAGATAATGGGATATCTCACTCCAATATATCACAAAGTCACAGTATACTGATTCTGGGCTAACCATTCTTAACATTAAATTTTCCCCTACGCCAGGCGCGACGACAGCCGCTAATATTAATAAGACAATTTTAACGTCTTGGGTATAGCACGAGCGTGGTTCAAACTCATGGTCTACCGGTTCCGACGTAGGCGCTCTACCGATTGAGCTACGGAGCTGATGATTTGTCATTTTAGCGTCATGTCCTCTAGAATGGCTGGAGATGGAAGCTTCTGGGCAAACTGACTTCCCAACATTGAAACTGATAATAACCGTTATGCTTGGACCCTGTGCGTCTCTGTGGCCGAGTTGGTAGGCAGTTGGCCTTGTGACTGAAATGTCCCTGGTTCGAATGCGTCCTGTGACGGCGTAAAGTTGAGTCCTTTGAAAAGGCTCTTTACACACATTTTCTCATCGTACTCAGGTGTAAGATGAGTACCTGGCCATGAACAGTGTTTTTCCTGTCCATATGAATCTACAAACGCCTAACCGGCAGCATTTTTCGTCCTGCATGTTGAATGGTGCTGTCAGTCAGTAACCCTTTGTAAAAGCTCAGGCTTGTATTGTTTTGATGGTTCCGGTTATTTAACAAACCTCTTGCGAATAATTATGTCGAATTACCTTGGTTTTTTTCTTTTCTTACCTTGCTTTATCTTTTCATACCCCACCAATACCACTCTTTGGTTAAATTCTGTCTTTGCAATTCAGTTATGGGATTGTAGATTATATACATAAAGCGTTCTAGGGCATGCCGGGGAAGGACGTTGGATTTGAAGATCCCCCTGGCGTTGACTAAGTTTTCACTGTACGAAAAAGTGTACTGCGCCTAACAGGCTCGTCTTCACCACACTTATTGTAAATGTATGTTGTATACTATTGGATAATTATGAATTATAAAACCCATAGAACACAGAGTCGTCGATTCATTTTTGCTACATAAAAGTTAATATTCTAATTTTAGATTTTCATCCCAAAGCATCTCTCTTTGTATTGTCCTATTGTATTCTACTGTTTTAAATAAAATCATATCGTATCATATAATTTCTTACGCTTTTTTTCTTCTTCTTTTATTGCACTTTATCTCACCATCCAGACAGGCGAACGGCCAGATGAAATCTACTCAACAAACTCACACGGTGCTGTTACAGCCGTCTCCAGGCGTCCCCTGCACCCAAGCATGTCCAACTTACCCGCCACAATGTACACTGCAGCAAGTTCAACCAATGAACGGCCCGATTTACGATCCGCAGCAAGGTCAACCAATGAACGGCCCGATTTACGCTCCGCCGCAAGGTCAACCAATCAACGGCCCGATTTACGCTCCGCAGCAAGGTCAACCTATCAACGGCCTAATTTTCGCTCAACAGCCAGGCCAACAAATTAACAGGCCTATTTACACTCAACAGCTAGACCGATCGATGAACAGACCTATTTACTCTCAACAGGCAGGCCAACCAATGTACGCACAGGAGTACGGGTGGCCGCAGGAACAGGCAGCTTTCACCTATTATCCCTCTGCCAGCCCTGTCATACTGCCGCCGAAACGGCGGGAAAGAATATCAGTATTATCCTTCGTTGCACCCTTCTTGGTTTGCATATTCTGTTTCTCGCCCACTGCCATCTGTGCCATTTGGGAAACATGCAAAAGCAGCGACGCTGATAAGAGGGGAGACGTGGTCGGAGCAGACAACCATACCCGCACCGCCAACGCCTGGGTGCTCACAAGTATCTTGATAGGATTCGCATTTCATTTCTGCTGGATCTTGACACTTTTTCGTTGATTCGGAAGTTTTCATAGTCACAGTAAGCGCAGTAAGCCCTAGTCTGAGCGGGGATTTTCAATTGATAAATTTTGGTTCACCGCTAGATTCCTCCTCTAAAGTGATGTTTTGAAGTGGTCAAAGCATTCAATCCCAGCCTACATTAAACAATACTTTGGATCTAGCCTTGGACTTATCTCGCCTATTGTGGGTGTATATATATTATATATAAATATATATCATATTATCGGATTTATTGATATGAGGGTGAAGGGGTGGACGGCAAAACGGCACACGCGACATTTTGAAAAAAATTGAAATAATCGGCATGCCTTTTCCTCATTCCACTATTTCTATTGCGTGATAAAATAAATTCCTTAAATAAACGCGACATGTAATTGCATTTTGATCGAATAAATCTCAGGTTTTTGTTTTTTGTTGTTTTTCGTTGCTTAAAAAAACGCTGTAAACAACACTTCAGCTAAGAAGAAAACTGCGACAAATTCTAAGGGGAATCCCTTTATCTTGTCCATTGTCATAGACTTATTCAGCCAACCAGCAGCGAACAACGTCGAAAACCAAGACTTCGTTCAAAATGGCTGGTCGCGATTAGACAGTATATTCTCATCAGCAAAATCAAGGTCCTCTAGAGTTGAAAATAGAGTCGAACTGTTCCCTTTGTTGCCTCCTCTGTAGTTTTCTTCATAATCCAGTCTAGTCTACGCCTAAATTGAAAATCATTGGTGACATAACGCAACCCTGTCGGACATCAGTCTTTCCATCAGAGATGGTGTTGTTGTAAGCGACGGTACATTGGAAATTTCTTAAACTTTTATTTCGTTTAACTACTTTTCTAGGATTCCATAAAATCGTAAAATGTGCCAAAGACTTTCTCATAATCAAATAAACAGAATTTTTTTTTAAAATAGACGCTAGCGAGACATTGACACAGACTAGACTTGCTGTTTTGGAGTTTCCGGCAAAGCGAAGCACCATTGCGCGCCATTGTAGAACGTGATGACCAGCGCTGTTTTCATATTGCTTTTTAATTTTTTTCTTTTGAGGTATTGTCATTTTGTCATTTCATTTCCATCCGCCATTGTGCAATGTTAAATTTACTAAATGCTTTGGAGTCGGAGTCCTTTTCAACCAATTGGGGACCACTAAAATATCAATTGCCAAACCCATGAAAGTAAGATTTACTCTCACCTTAGTAGATGGATACATTATCCCTTTTTTATGAAGCTCCAGATCTCGACACCTTCAATATTTGTTTGGTCTCTAAGTAGAGAGCTATTTTTCAGACTAATATGTTCTGTTTAGTTTTGTTTAGTTTAACTAAACAGTAAATAGAGAGATGAAATAATATTATTTAAAACTATACACCAAAGATCAGCTCTGGTCACAAATGGAGCAATGGAACATTGATTAATGACAAGTACCGGCAGCCAAACACATAACCAAGCACAGAGCCAAGAGAGAGAGACATTGGATGCAAAATTAAGCAAGCATGTGAACAGCCCACTGCTGTAGACACGACATTTGTTTGCTCTTGCTCCTTTGTTAATTTGAATAAGCCACACAAATTGTTTTTCTTTCATTTTCTTTTTTTCCCTTTTTTGCCTTAGTTAATTTTCATTATGATATTATGAGAACTCAAAGAGAACTTGCAGGCTTTTTGGGAAATAAAAACGTGAAGACTTATATAGCGCTGATATCCATGAATTGTGCTCAACCTGCTTCACACTTTTCACTTCCCCCGGCCGACAGCGAACATTGAAACATATAAGACAAGACAAGCGCATTTAAGGCGTGTTCTAATTTGTTTGTGGGACACGGACACCGCTGTATGGAAGGTACCCATTTTGCTGCTGTCGACAGTTGGGTTTTGCAGTCCCGGAAAAAAATCCGCCCATCAGAGGGATCGAATCCAGGACATTCTGAGCATTAGTCTGATGCTCTACCAACTGAGCTAATGAACTAAGCATGAAGGCATCGTGATGTTACGGAGGGCCCTGTGACCGAACTGGTAGGTAGCGACGCAGCACAGAACCCAGAGAGACAGGGTTTGACAATACTGCTAACGGCACGTCAGTGGATTTTGTTTCTTTTACTCCAATTGCCCCACTCAACCCAGAGGGCAAATCGGTGCCAAAGCCAAACCACAATTTCGGTCGGGGAAAGGAATGTGCTATCCAGAGAGTGGCAAACATTGTCGCGATACCCACTTCAAGCTTCTAAATAAAACCGAGACTGCTCTATAGGCCTCTGGTGGGCACTACTTCTGTTTCTTATCTTTTGGCTTTATTTATCATCTTACTTTTCCCAGCACTCTCTCCAGTGCTCCCTTAACAAGCATACACACACAGCTGATTTGTATTTGTAAGCTGAGTCTTGGCCCCCGCCTGTCGTCCTAACAGACTTATAGTCATCCCCCATGTTTAATACACTGTGGTATCTAAGTACAGGGTCAATTGCTATCTAGAAGGACTGATAACTTTTGTACACAAAGGGCGGTAAAACATCCTGGATCTCCCCGGACCACAATGGTGCATGATTTGGGCGGTGGCCATTATCTGTTTGTGTGTCCTGCTTTGTGATTGTGAGAGGTTATTTTTTTTCCTCTGTAAATCAGCTCTTTGTCACTTTTTTTTTTTTTTTAGAGATGATTACTGTATTGTTTCCCTTGTAAATCAACTCTCTGTGAAACGTCCCTGGCATGATCAAAGTGTGGCTATTCTTTTAACTAGCCTATCATCTTTCTTACCTCTGGGCGCTTATATGACAATAGCAGTTGTAAGCACTCTAAAACTCCCAATAAACAAACAAACAAACTCTAAATATAAAGGACTTAATTTGTCATGGGCGTTATCCGATAAATGTGAAGCTAAAACACTCTGGAGCTAATAAACGGATGAGTATTTTTAGTATTATTTACTAATATTTTCGTTATTTTGTTTGTTGTGTCTGTCCTGAGGAAGGCCTTAGGCCGAAACATTAACGTCATTTTATCTTTGTCTCTCTAATGCCTATTACTTATACTTTTCTCTTCCTTACTCTACCACAGACTGTGACAGACTGAGCAGGCCATCTTGATATTACCCTTTTTATAAGCTGACTGAACGTATAACCCATCTCTTCCCATCTTATTGTCTAGTTCCACAGAATTGAAATGTCTCAATGTTCGAACAGCCAAAGGAGCATCAAAACGAGCATCAGTGACAGTGTGCTAGATGCGATACCAAAGTAATCGAGCCACATCATGGTTGTCGGGCAGCCTTTACCAGAGGGAGCCCCAGGCCCCCCCAAACTACTGCTGCATGGCCATATTCGTAATTCGTGTCATTCTTTTGCTTCATCCCAACTGGTTTGGCTGCCACTTACAAGGCTTTCCAAGTCCGCAAAGCCGTATCGCTGGGGGACAACGACAAAGCCAAAAAACACTCTAAGAATGCCAAATTACTGAATACGTACCTGCATTTTCTTTATCGGGTGTTCCATTCACATCATCTCTGCCTCGTCCATAGCCTAAAAAACACAGAAATACATACACAGTTGCAAGTGCCCTAAAACTCTAAACAAACAAACAAACAAAAATACCACGAATTTGGATTATCAATAATTTTTCAAAAGAATATCTGATGTATCTAGATCTAGTCTAGGATTATTATGTTTTCGTTGCCAGTAATAATAATAATAATGATAATAATGATAATAATAATAATAATAAAATGATTATGCATCGCATTGGTCAGTGTCACGCCTTGATTCAATCGATTCTGAATATCAAATAAAGTATGCATAGGGTCTAGTCTATATATAATAATCACTAAGCGATAAAAGATATTCCGTCAATTTTATTCATTCATCATCTTCAATGGGAATCAGCGCTTTCATAGCGGGACCTGATTCTATCCAAACTGAAGCATGCAAAATCTTCAAAATTAATGTGTCCTTATAGTCTACCACATAGTCTAAATCACCTGTCCGTGGACTGGACACATCAAAACTTTGGCATATTATGTCAGTCCACTGAAATCTGATCCATCTGATAAGGAAAATCTTGAAAATTTCGATGTATCTAATATTATGTAGTTAGTAGTTTGAGAAATAACCTTAGCATTGAAAGGGTTAACTCTCTTTGTTTGTTGGTTGTTGAACGCCTTTTAAAAAATAATTTTTTAGGTCATATCACCACAGGTCATAACTCTAAACAAGTCGAACTGCTACCATACAGAGAGATTAACGAATGGTTCGCACACATTACTCACCTCAGTCATATTTTACGAATACGAATACCAGGCACAGTCTTAGCACTGTTCGAATATTGTCGAGCGCCTGCCTAGCGAGTTTTGCGGAGAGAGGAGAAGAAAAAGAGGAAGCGGAGAAGAAGAAGAAAAAAAAGAATGGGGAGAAGTAAAAGAAAAAGAAGAAGAAGGGACAGAATGAGGAGGAAGAGGAATAGGAGAAGAAGAAGAAAAAGAGAAGAAGAAACCTTTCAACCTTTTGTAGAGATTATCTCAACTTTGGAAGAAAAAAAAGAAGAAAGCAAGAAAGATATAACAAACACCAGACGGAATGGGCAGCAGTAGCAGATATTCCCTTGTGTCAATATTTATCCAGAACTGAACTTATTTAGCAGTGGGCGGTTGGCGGGCACCTCTTGTGTGTAGTGTAAGTCTTTTTCTTCTCTTATGGCCTTATCTATCATCTTATTTTCCAGCACCTTCTCCAGTGCTAAGAAGCAAGGGTCTCTCTGGCCAATTCTTAGTGCACGTCCACTCTACTATGCTTGACAATGGCATATCTAGCTCTGTTGGATAGGCTCTGACGACATAAACAAAACAAAATTTAAAAAACCAACCTTTGCGTTTAATCAATCGTAGCTGACAAACTGTCAGAAAAAAACAGCCATACTTTCATTTCATTCCCGGTTTGCGATGCGCCCATTAGATAAGCGCTGTTTATTAATTTATGCTGGTTGGGTGCGTCAGTGTGTCGCGAGTCTCTCTCTCTCTCTCTCTCTCTCTCTCTCTCTCTCTCTCTCTCTCCCTCTGTGTGTGTCAATGTTGTGTATTATTACGAGTAGTAGTAGGCATTGTGCATGTGTGTAGCCTATTTTGATTATTGCATGTTAGAGGTGGTTCCAGCTCACCTAACATAAGAGTGGTGGAACGCGCAACTGTCGGATTTAGTGTTCCACAAATTCGCCACTACTCGCCGAGCACGGAATGTCGACTGAATCGCTCGAGGTCGGCTGTTTAGCTGAATCGCTAGGTATGATAATATTCAATATACTCCAACAGATTCGTGTCGCCTTTATCACTAAACTGTTTCGTATCCCACAAGCTGTCCTCCCCTTCCCCAAAGCCCACTTGACTACACATCTGTTTGCCATGCTGTGTGGTTATAATGATAAAAAAATTTTTTTTAGGTAGGCTAGGGGAAAAACGATCAATCACATCGTGCTATTTGAAGTTGATGGTAGTAGTGATGATGGTGATGGTAGTGGTGATAGTGATGGGGTTGTTGTTGCTGTAAATGGTGGTGGTCGTGGTGGTAGTGATCATGATGGTGGTGGTAGTGGTGGTGGCGATGGTGGTGGTAGTGGTGGTGGCGATGGTGGTGGTAGTGATCATGATGGTGGTGGTAGTG
>JAUEKZ010179280.1:0-13920 GCA_031471865.1 Melibe leonina | reverse complement strand
CCCCCCCCCCCCCCCCCCACGCTGTTGGTTCATTTACCTTTGTGATGATAACTTGGATTTCCATATTTTCAAGCTCTGCCTTCAGCTTTGGTCTAACACGGCCAGGGGAACTTTTCTGTTTGGTTGTATGACTGGTGACACTGCTTCATTTGTGAGCAGCTTCTGTACTCCTGGTAGATTTGCTATTTTTTCTGTTGAGAAGACTGTTTTGAGTTAATTTAATAGGCGTCCTCTTTCCTTTGCTACTGGCCTAGTTCTCTCAAACTGATCTTCTCTTATTGTTATCAGTCCCAGGTTAACAGCTGTTTCTAGTCCAATGAACGGCTGGCTATTTCCCTTGATTACGTTAAATTGTGTTTTATGGCAATTTTTTGTTTTTAGGTTTTCTAGTTGCAATGTTGTTGTTCAAAGTATATCAAGCTTTTCTCCATTATACTGTGTAAGGGTTTTATTTGTTTCTTTAAGTATATGCTTTCCCTAGCTACATATTCTAGCAGAATGAGCAGAAGTTGTCAAAACTCTTGCTGCCTTCTCTTGTTACACAGAAAACGTTCATAGGTGTTATCGACCTCTCCAATAGCAAACGGTTTAACAAGTTTCAGATTAAGGGTTATCAGGTTATCTGTTATGTATAAAAAAGTGAGAAAAGTAGATTTCATAAGAGCATCTCAAGTTAAATTACTGACTTTTTTGGGGGGGACCCATGGTACAGATTTATGTACCAGACAATGTGGGAGATCTTTAAAATACAATTTTTATTTGTTGAAGTAAAATTATTCTCAGGAAAAGGAATATAATGAGAGATTAGTCCATTTTGATTGTATGAAAGAAACAACAGGAATGAAATTAACTCTCCTGTTATTCTTTCTCTTTGCAGGAGCTGTAAATTTTTTGAGCCGGAAACTGACAGTGCCCTTTTAGAACAACATACAAAAATATTGTGGTCGTTTCATACACTTAAGGTAAAATGTACTATTTCAATCACCCTTTTAAGATCTAATTATGAAAAGAAATCATGCATGAAATATTTACCTTGTAAAATAGGGAAATGTGTGTACTTTTTATTTTTTTTATTTATTTTTTTTTAGAGGAAGGGGGGCATTATAGAGATACACTTATACCTTGTTATACCGCCAGCTAAAGTACCACCTATCCAACATATACTACCCATCTTGGAACACCTTTCAGTTAAATTACACAACTACAGACTACAAATTGACCATCATGGTGGGAGACTTCAATGGTCACTCCACACTGTGGGGTTACAGGGACACAGACCCAACAGGACAAGCCATCAAGGAACTGGCGAGGACAACCAACCTTGTCCTCTAGAGTGACGAGACTTCACCCACACTCCTTCATAGAGGCAGTGAAACTACCAGCAGACCAGACCTAACCCTGGTCTCTGCAGACCTACATCCTCACTTATCTATGACTGTCCTGGACGACATAGGAAGCGACCACCTCCCAATCCTCCCGCAAATTACAACTACCACCACAAGGGAATCCACCTACCCTAAGTTCTACCGATGGAATTACAAGAAAGCCAACTGGAAGATCTACCGACAGAGAACAGACAGCAGGCTCCAGGACATCAACACAAGCAGTTCAGTGGACACACAATACAAGGAAATCTCCTCTGCCTTGATACAACCAGCCAAGGACACAATCCCCAGAGGAAGACCAAAGAGTTTCATCCTTATTGGGACAAAGAGCCTAGAAGACCTGACCAGAGAAAGAAAGCAAGACGTCTAGCAGAGAAACACCCAAAAGCCGAAGATAGGAAACACTATAGCTATCTAACTGCCAAAGTAAAGCTGAAGAGCAAGAACGCCAAGATAGCAGCATGGAGAGGGAAGTGCAAAAAATCTCGACCTGGACAGAGATAAAAGGAAAGCTTGTGGCTTCCTGACCAACCTCTCAGGAGTAAGAAGAAGGAGAAACCCTGCACCAATCAAGCCCACTAATGAAGGGGTGACACACCATGCAAATGCTCTCAATAACGGTTTTGCAGGTATTTGTTGTTGTTTATTGAGAGTTTTAGGGCGCTTGCAACTGCCTAGATCAAACTAAACTCTGCCATGAAACAACTCATCAAAAGGCTTGAGAAAGCATCCAAACTAACCTGGAAGTGTATGAAAGAGAATTCACCCCGGTGGACCAGGCTGGATCACCAATGAGATGCTCCTCAATCTAACAGAGTCCTCCCTCAAGGTCATCCTTACCTTCATCAACAGAGCTTGGAAGAGATTGGAAGAGGACAATGATCATACCTATCTTAACCCTTAATTTACCACATCGCCCCCTATCGCCCGTTATGCAATTGTTATGGAGCACCTGCCGCTGCCCGTCCGGTAAAAGTAGGACCTACATAACCTGTATTTTCGCCTAGTAGTTCGACTCATGTCGCTGCGCAGCTCTTTTCGGAAATGGCGAAAGGATTGTTACTTTGCTTTTTACCGAAATTGATACGGCGATTACAGTCAATGCTATTTTTTTTTTTTAAATGGCTTTCAATTTTCTCAACTCGCTCATCTCACGATCTGATCCCATTGATTTAGATTCCCCAGTTGATGAAGAAGAGGGAGATGGAAATGAAAGTGACATTGAATTCGATCTTGGTGACGATATTCTATCTGAAAGGAATTCTACCGGCGATCTGTCAGACTCTGATAGTGAAAGTGAAAGCGAAAGTACAAGTGCAGGTTCGAATGAATTGAAGTGGGCGTCAACCTTTCACCCTGTTGTCACAGAGCCTTTCACTTCTGCCTCTGGTCCCAATGCTCTTTACCTGGATTT
Organism: Melibe leonina; assembly: GCA_031471865.1. Lineage (NCBI taxonomy): Eukaryota > Metazoa > Mollusca > Gastropoda > Nudibranchia > Dendronotidae > Melibe > Melibe leonina. The sequence goes on along the minus strand of JAUEKZ010179280.1, from coordinate 11,121 downwards.
GGACTATCACAGTTATCCAATTGATTTTTTCAACCTTTTTATTCCTGATACTTTGATTTTGGATATGGCAGATCAAACCAACCTCTATGCTACTATCCGAAATGACGCCAGCTTCCGCACTGTTACTCCTGATGATATCAAAACATTTTTGTACATCAACATGATGTTTGGTGTTCATAAACTACATATTTTACTGGTCAATTGACCCTCTTTTGAGGGTGTCCCAAGTTGATACCAACAAATTTCTCAATATTTTCATCTTGCTGACAGCAATGACTTCATTCCTCGGGGTCAACCAGGCCATGATGCACTCTACAAAGTGAGACCTGTGATCGATACTGTATTCAATGCCTGTAGAACATATTACTCACCCAACTGTGCCCTTAGTATAGATGAAGCTATGATCCCCTTCCAGGGAAGACTTTATTTTAAGCAGTACATCAGGGCCAAGCCGAATCCTTAGGGGGTGAAAGTTTGGTGTTTGTGTGACGCCGCAACCGAATACTTGTCAGAATTTTCATTCTACACGGGAAAGACTGACGCTCAACTAATGCCAATGGACTGGGGCATTATGTTGTGTCCCTATTAGGAGAGAGATATTTTTACAATAACCACCATTTTTACTTCGATAATTGCTTTAGTTCAGTAAAACTTGCTCTGGACCTGCTTGACAAGAACACCTATTCATGTTCAACAACGAGACAAAATCAAAAAGGCTGGCCCTCTGATTTGAAAGGAAAGTTGACCAAAGGTCAGTACAAAATGCGCCAATGTGGAAATGTGGTAGCTTGTTGGCGGAATGACAAGCGCCCACTTTCCATGCTGTCAACAAATGCGTCCGCGACAATCGGCCAGGCGCCAAGAAAAACAAAGGATGGCGTTGTCAACAAGGATATTCCCCAGGCTGTCCTCCTTTACAACCAACACATGGGTGCAGTGGACAAAAACGACCAACTGAGGTCATACTACCCTATTGGGAGGAAGTCTCACAAATGGTGGAGGTGCTGCTTCTGGTACCTGGTTGAAGTATCTGTACTCAACGCCTACATCATATACAAAAACTTGCCTCGTCCCGCCAACACACAAACACTCACCCATTTACAGTTCCATCTTTCTATTGCCAGGAGTTTGATGACAAGCTCTTCAAGAAAGAAAGCATCAAAGGAAACAGCTCCTACTGTCTCTGGATTAGCAGTTCCAGCTCGCAATAAACACAGGCGTGTTCGCTTGGCCGGCTTCAAAAAACAATGTTTTCAGCGCCGTCACAACAACGTCCGCACAGAAACAAATTGTCGCCCTGAAACTGTTTTAGGCTGCTCACTTTGCAAAACACATCTTTGTGGTGAATTGTGCTTTGCAGAGTTTCATGAAAAACTTCATTAACTGTGTGAAAATGTCAATTACATGTTGATTTTTTTTTTTCATACTTGTTAGTCACAATGGTTCAAAACTTGTCTGACAATATTCTCCAATCATTAAACTATCATTTGCAACAAATTTCAAATAAATAACATATACCAATTTTTTTGGGAAGCTGGGGATTGAAAAAAATAAGCACACTTACCTTGATAAATTACCAATGTGTTTCACATAAGGTTGTGGTAAATTAAGGGTTAAAGAAGGACAACTCACCTGACCAGCTGAGGAGCTATAGACCAATCTCCCTGACATCATGTCTGGTTAAGGTAGCTGAGAGAATGGTAAACACCTGAATCTATTGGTGGCTGGAAAACAACAGTCTGATCAGCACAACACAGGCAGGCTTTCGAAAAGGCAAACAAACAATGGACCCCCTTATCAGGTTTGCCCAGGAAACCTGGAGATGCCTTCCAAGACAAAGACAACATTGTTGATGTATTCATTGATCTGAAGCAGGTGTACGACTGCGTTTGGAGACAAGGACTATTCTACAAAATGCAGAAGCTTGGAATTGCAGACAGGATGTATGCTTGGATCAAGAACTTTCTGTCTTTAAGGTACATTCAGACCTCGTATGACAACACAACCTCACGACAGAGATAACTGGAAGAAGGCCTCCCCCAGGGATCTGCCCTCAGCTACAACCTCTCCTTACTGTTCATGAAAAAACTGCCAGATGTCATCTATCTCAATTTTCAGATCATTATACCAGCTTTGAGTTTGGGCAGGAGATGTGATGGCCGAACTGGTTGTGACGTGAGAAAATATTCAATTCCTATCAACACCACCTTGGGCAAGGATATTCACTCCAATTGCCTCACTTCACCAGGGTGTCAAATGGGTACCAACCAGAAATTTAGGTTGGGGAAAGTATTCTTGGATTGACCAGAGTTAACAATCTTTTTCACTTTGCTTTATGCTGTAGAAACCGAGATTAGCTCTTCTATGGGCCATCAGGCTCTAGAGGGCTTGCTTACCACTACCCTCAAGAAGTGGGGGACTGACAGGAAACAAGAGTGAATGTTCATAATTGTCATTTATCATTTCTTTGTCTTTTTCTTCCCTGTTTATCTTAAATAGATCTTGTTAAAGAAGACACAGTTGCCAAGTTTATTAGAGGACAAGTGTTTGAATGCAAGTGTTGAACTGCAAGAAACCCTACCTAAACTTCAACTCAATCTTAAAGGTATTTTATTAATTAGTTGCTTATTTGTCACTCTTGAAAGAAAACTTTACGGAAACAGCTCAACAAAAGTCGACACTTTTTATCAAAACAAACCGTAGCTTGAGTGCTTTATAAAACACTAGCAACCCCATTACAGCTTTGCTGAAATTGAAAATATAGTAGATATTATAGTAGAATAACAAACACCTACGATTGGTTGTGTCTTTTCTTTTATCATGAAGATATACATAGAATGTGTGGCAAAATGGTTAGTGGAGCAGTGAATTTGAAACATTCGAGCCTCGGTTCAGTCAGTATCAATCAGAGAGGTTAGCTCCCTTGATAGTATTAGCTCTATGGTACCAATGATAACTGAACACCATTTTAGTGCAATTGTTTTACTTGCACTTCCACGTCTAGTCACTAAACAAACAGAAATAGAATGGTGGTGCAAAATCGAAAGGCTTTTGGTGTTAAAATCATTTATTTTCTTGAATATCTCTTCTCCAAGACCAAACATCTGACAATTTTTTATCTCGATTTTTAGGGATTATTCACGTATAAATTTCAGTTTCTAAATCAATCTGGAGTGATGAGTACACATACACACACACACAGTTTCTTTTATTATTTCATAATGATAAGGTCATTTCGCTCACACAACCGGTTGGCTGTATTTGTGTGACCACAAGCACTGAAATCAAAAGAAATTAGTCATATCGGAATTTAAATTACTCTGGTTTTGGATACATTTCTAGGTGGTTGTTGACACATTATAATTGGAATTTATTGATTTGCTGCAGGTATTAATTTTCTGACTGGACGTCAGGCCGAGCACTGTTGTGTTGTCAGGGTATTTAATGATGTCGCAATTTGGTGTTTTCGATACTCAATCATTTTTGTTGATTATGTAGTGGCGAACTTATATAGTACTTATACATCCCTGAGGACATTTGTTTGAGAGGGATTTTGATGATGACACGTTTGTACCGAGTTTGACAGATTGTAGTCGATTCATCAGGAAATTGTGATACCGTTCAATTAGTGGAAGGTTCAGAGCATGCAATTTTTGGATGAGTCTGTCTGTATTCATGGCCTTAAATGCTGATGAAAAGTCGGCATAAAGTTCTAGATTGTTTTTGGTGACCTCTGAGATAGAGATGGTGATAGTTCAAACACTTTTTAACTGAATAGGTAGTGACTTTGATGATAACTTTTTACCCAAATTGGAGAAAAGAAGTTGGGGGAATACATTTTTTTTAACCAGAAAACAAGGAGGGCTTTACAGAAGGAGACTCATGCCGGATGTTCAGCCCCCGCGAGCGGATTTCAAGCAAATCTATTTTTTTTCTGCAATGGTAGATTTCCCTTCGAATGCACAATGATCGATTCTGTTCTTATAATTTCGGCAATTTATATTAAATTGGTTAATTGACGATCAAAAGTTTGAAAGATATATTTTTTATGTCTTGAACAATTTGAAAATATACTAAGAAGAGTGACCCATCAAAATTTGTACATGAAAGTAAGAACTATATTTTTACGCCCTCTTACAAACTGGGTGTTTGGGTTTGTTATCATTTCAAAAATCGAAACCAAAAATCTGCAGATAGAGGATGTTTCAATTTGTTTCATTATTCATTACGGGGGGCGGGGGGGGTGGGGGGGGAATCTTTGAAAATTTGTGAGGACAATTATTTCATTACCTAAGAAATGTTTACAATTAGCATCTGGCTGGAAATAAAAGGCTGTAATTTTCTGCAGACGATATTATCTAGTTGGGCCCATTGTGCTTGTTTGTGGTCTGCTAGCCCTAGAGGCCAAGTCTATTGATCAGATATCCTGTTGTTGTTTCAATTTCGGATTTCTGTTTCTTATTGTGGGGGCCTGTGACTTTTTATATTATTTTTTGTTTTATGTATGGTGAACTGATGTTGACAGTATTGTCTTAGTCTAGTACATGAGTCTGGGGGGACTTCAAGTATGGCTTATTCGACTAGACAGTTACCAGTGCTCTTACCTACCTAATGTGGGTCTGGTGTTATCATATGGAATGGAACTTGTATTCTGAATATGTAGTTATACCTCATATATGGATCTGATGTTCCTGATATTGCTCTCTATGGAAGGGGACTAGTACTCTGAATACATAGTTTTACCTCATTAGATCTATCTAATGCACTGGGGTATTATTTACATATAAGTTTCAATATCTAAATAGACCTGTAGCGACCAGGAGGCGGCGCCGTGACACACACACAATCTCTTTTATGGATATAGATGATGCTAAGTGATTTTAGGTCTTTTTGATATGTGCCGACCAGCTATTCTAAAAGCAGAAAAGTGTTCTTGGAATATCTTAAGATGGGGAATAGTGTAAGGAAATACAGTGGAATTACTTGAAACCAAAATTTTGGGGACCTTCTAAACCACTTTGTTTTAAAGGCATTTTTGGTTTAGGGCAAGTTCCAATTTTTAAATATCTTTCAAGGGCATTTCAACGCTTAGCTATCTACACACCTATCTCCTGTTGAAAAGCCAATAAGTGCAAAGGCCTAGAAAAGGAGCGAGCAGGAATATCTTACTCGTGTGATTCTACACCCCCATCTCCCTCCCCTTTTGCCTGCCAGTCCCCCGCTGTATTCCCTTTGTTTGTACGCTCTGTGCGATTACCAGTGTTGGTCAAGTCCAAGGTAGAAGATAGAACGATAGAAAAAGGGAAGACCCTTTCAAATTGTTTTGGTTTAAAGACTGTCATGCTTAGAAGCATTTTGGTTTATCGCACGAAACTGTACCAAGACAAAGAAGAAACTCATGCAATTTATAGAATTCTTTGCGGTTTATGACATTTTTCTGTTAAGCCTCTTTTGGTTTAAGTTTAAAGTCATTCTACTGTAATACACACTATGAAAATGCCTTGCTGCATTCTGTACTATTGTACATACTGCTTTATCTTTTTTATGCCTAATCATCTTTTTCTAGATGAAAAAAACATCATCATACAATTGGTATTCTTTTATCCACAGCCAATCTTTTCTTCAATATCACCAATCACTCCAAAGTTGCGGCGTCTTTGCTTGGTCTTATTTGTCTGGACAGGCTGTGTTGTGGTTATGGCTTCTTCCACTCAAATGTACATGACTTTGTAGAAAGTTTGATTCAAGTAAGCAATGCTAAAAAAATAAACCCACTATAGAAGCCATATTATTGCAATTTTTTTTAAAATAAAATGACTATTAGGTTATTCCTTGTCTTCATATTCCTTCTTCTAACCTGGTCACTCTATTTTTGAATTTCACATATTCCGGGTTCCTTGTTTCATTAATCCTTAATCCTAATGACTTTGTCCAAGCAAGAAGATAAAAATTAATTAAATTTGCCGAGTTGTATCTTTTATGCAAAACATGGGTGCGAGTTGTTAAAGGGACTAAACCAGGAAACTTAAATGTCCTCATAAAGTCTAAGCGCATGAACTGAAACCTGACTTACTAATATCAATATCAACTATGTTTTTTAAACCAAATATTTTCAAGTTAACAAAATTGCAGGATTAACTGGAGAACTGGCACCCATGATACAATATCTTTCACATCACATCAATGATAATGAATGCTCCTAGACAAAAATATAATTCATCATAGGCTTCAAGATAACTAATGAAACTGAAAGTCAAAATACAAATCACAAAAACTACTTTTGGCAGTAGATATTTTTCTAGTTATTGATCTGCTGTTAAAGGGATTATGAGAAAGTTTGCATCTGAGTGAAAATTTTGCTTCCATATTGTTGGCTCTAATGAAAAAGTTAAGTAGGCTTTTTTTTTTCTTCAATCTAGAGTGGTTTCATTAAGAACCTAGTTCTAAGTACCTCAAATACTCTAGGTTTGCCTGCCTTCCTTGCAATACTAGTTAATTCTAAAAATTTCCAAATGTGTATTACAATTACAGTTAGAGACACAAAATTTCACTAACAAATTCTGAAATGTTTCTCTTAAGCACTAGGTCAGTTGTTTTTCTGAAAGATACATTGTGAAGCAATTAAGGGCTGATAGAAGATTAAACTTCTTGAAAAAATGTGCTGTTTTATATATGTTAAATATTTTGTTCAATATACACTTAACCTAGATCTGTAAATTGTCCATCAATAGACGGTAAACCGTCAATTTACTGACAGAAGAAGTGAGCTGTCAAGCTGACTCGTGTGTTTGTTTTTTTGTTTTTTTAACTGCTAAACACATGAAGCTAAGTTTTGTTATTTTGTTATTTTGTTTAGTCTTGTTTGTCCTGATGAAGACCTTGGGTTGAAATGTTGCTTTTCTGTTTGTCTTGCTTTGTCTTTGTCCCACTATACAGGCCTGTTAACCGCTCCCTTTGTTTCACCTTTAATAACCACTGGCCTAGCGATCCCCTCTCTTTTTACACTATATATCTGTGTATGGAACGCTAAAGGCTTTTTACACAAGCCACCTTAAAACTCCACGAGTGTCAGAATAGTTGACATTTTTATCCATCTCGGAAAAGTTAAACAGTTTATCATGATTTTGATTGTTTTAAACAAATCCATTGTTTTTTTAAACTTAAGCGATATTTCAAAAAAACATTAGAATTTTCAACGCCATTCCTTTGTTGTCTTGTGGCGGGACAAGGAAGTACATTTTTACACGAAACGCAAGCAGTCATTATCATCTGCAGTGGGTCTTCTTTCTTTTGTTTTGTATTATATTAGATATATGTTTGTGTAAATTATTTTATACAAAGTTGTTGTTTTTTTAATGTAAATGACATATTTATTTGATAAATAATACATTGTTTGACTACTAGAAACAAATTAATTTTTTGTTGTCTGACTGCTAGAAATGATTTTTATACGCTCTCTTCTTATAGATTCCCTGTGTTCATCCATCTTTGAGGACTGTCTACGAAGATATCAACTCTGTAGAGCCATTTGCCAGTTTATCTCCACTTTCATTAAAGACTATAACTATAAAAGGAACTACCACTACTGGAGAGAGATGACCTTGGAAATTTTGAATGTTTTTTTTTTTTCTTCTTTCGTAATGAAAAAAATTGAAACAATTATTTCTCTCTTAAGGCTTTTATTTTCCTTCTCATTTGAATGGCCTCTCTATTCATCTTCCTTTTTTCCAGCACTCTCTAGTGCTGTCCACCAAGCCTACACACACTACTGTCTGGTATTCTGTTACTGTTAGCTTAATCAAGGTTCTGCCTGCATGCCAACAGACCTTTGGTCATCCCTCACATTTTGCACAAGTAGTGTCACATACAGACCTGTGCGTAAATAGCGGCTTAATAGAAATTTGGTGACAGAAGGAATGTGCTGCCAAACCAACCCGTTTGTTTTTGGGGTTTTTTCAACCATTGTCGCTGATTTGTTAATTTCTGCCAGAAATTTTGAATGAAAACTTTCAATGCTTATTATAGTGTTTTGAATCAAGAAAGGCATGCATTATGTCTTGACTGCTGCTACGCTTGCACTATCCAATTCTTATCCTTAAGTGGTTTCTTTTAACATATATTTTTAGCTTGGGGGATTCATCATTTTATATGTGGTGTAGCTATTGATTAGACTGTTACTGTTAGTTTAGAGATATAATTACCTGAAGTCTGACCAACCAAGAATTTGGTGTGGAAACAGTCTCTATCTAACAAACTCGGCCATGCTTAACTGAGATAGATTCCAACAAAATATGGGTCGTGAGTATGTTTTTTAATACAGTTTGAAAATGAAAATGAGCATTACAAATGCCTTAAAACTCTCAAAAACCAAACAAACAATTTGTTGTTTTTATTTTTAGGTTCTCCCTTGAACCTTGATAAACACAAGCTCCTGACTCGATAATCTTTAATGATCATTCTTCTAGAAAAATCTTGGTATGTATTTATTATTTATTTGGACCTATCAAATTTGTAAGTTTAGTTAAAATTTCGCGTTTTGATGTTAATCTATTATTATTATGTACCTTTTTCCCAATGAATAAAATATTTTTCTCTAAGTCTATACATTGTTGAAGTTTTGTGTTTGGTCTTAAAATTAAGATGAAATTTCGATGAATGTGTTGACACAACCAGTTATCACTATCACTGCTCACCATACGAAACCAGTTGACATATATATGATGATGTTTTTTTTACCTCACACTTGATATTAAAAAGTGTTTAAATATTAAAGCTTATTTTTAACAAAGTTTGAAACTGAAATATTTTCATATTTTTGTCAATGACTCCAGTGGCCCTCAGTCTGTTGAAGGTTTGCGTTGCTAAGTTTTAAAGGACGAATTCCTACACATGTTTTAGTTAGGGTAATTCTCCTTGTCAGGTAACACTTCTACACAAAAGGAATGACTAAGAAAAATGTCTCTTTCAAGCCAAACTCATTCTTTTTCTTTTCTTCTATGGCACAACACGACTGCAGACGCTTGATGGGCACTACTTCTGTTTCTTATCTTTTGGATTTATCTATCATCTTACTTTTTTCCAACACTCTCTCCAGTGCTCCCTTAACAAGCATACACACACACAGTTGTTTTGTATCTGTTTGCTCAGTCTTGGTCCTGCTTGTCATCCCAACAGACTTATGGTCATCCCCCATGTTTTACACCGTGGTACCTAACTGCAGGGTCAATTGCTATCTAGAAGGACTGAGTACTTTTGTACACAAAGGGCTGTAGAATATCCTGGGTCTACCCGGACAACAGTGGTGCATGATTTGGGCGGTGGCCATTATCTGTTTGTGTGTCCTGCTGTGTGATTGTGGGAGATGATATTTTTTTCCTGTGAAAAATAGCATTTACTCTTAACAAAAATTCCTTTAAACCGAAATGATTTAGAAGGTCCCCAAAATTTCGGTTTAAAGTAATTCCACTGTATATATCCTATTATTAACTCTGAAACATGAAAAAAATGCCCTTAATGACCTTTCAAGGGCCATAACTTTAACATGAAACTTTTTGGAGGCAAACTTTTTTTTCTGAAAATGATCTAGTAACTGTGAAACACTTAAGTTTCATTTAATTCCTGGGAGGGGAGGGGGTTATCAACCAGTTGTCCCAGGACTATAGGCCCTGAATTGTCAATTGATAGATGCACACTTGAGTCTAATGGACCCCCTCCACGTACAGTTTCAAACAGTTGACAGGTGAAGCCAAAAGAGAAGAAACGGAGAAAGCGACCACCAGAGGCGCTTGCAAAAATGTCTTTTATTCAAAGCTCAGCAACAAACACATTGTAAGTGTGAGTTACTAGAGATCTTGATAAAATCTTTATGTAGCTCCTATTGTTGACATGACTGCCAATAAAGACAACATGGATTCGCAGGAGCGATCATCAGTTTGCACATTTAAAATTTTATTTTATTTTTTAAGTTAAAAATAAAAAATTAACTGAAAAAGTCATTTTTTTCAACAGTTTTACATCCACAGAACATGTTCAACAGATTGCATCATATCATATAATACATCAAATGAAATGGAATTTCATCCTGAACATTTTGAGCTATGACATGTCCAAAATGAAACATTTTAAACAAAATGACAGGTAAAAACATGAAACTCGTGATGATGACCTTTCAAGGGCCATTACTCTTTAACATACATTTTTTTTTATGCAGACTTTTTTCTCTGTATTCCTCACATCACCAACAATAAGAAAAAGGGGGGGGGGGTTAGGTTATTGACCACTAGCCCCCGGACTATAAGAAGAACCTTTAATGAATGGTTGATATTTATAAAATTTTATTTCCATATTCAATATTCTATTGTATTCTAATATTCTATGAAATACAAATCCTGATCCTTTTTGTTGAAATTCATCAATCCATTTACAAAGATCAGTATCTAATCTTTTGAAAAGTTTATTTGTTTTATTAATCTTAATGATAGGTTTTATAGGATGAGAATAATAAGTTTGCATATATGAATATGAGAGTTTAGATCCTCATCATCTTTATTTTTATTATCATTAGTCATAGGTTGTTTTTTTAATTGACACTTTGATACTATTTTAAGTTTTGTAGGAAATATTTATTCATAAGAAATGCTTTTTTCTAATCGTTTAATATATTCAGTTGGATCTTTTATATAGATATTATCTATAAGTTTAAGTATGTGATTGATAACTTTGGATTTATTGCCGGCAATTTTATTAGAGAACAATTTTGATCATAATTTTTTAACCTTTAAAAAATAGAAGGAAAGTTTTGTACCAATTACTAAGTGAATATCATAAAGATGTAAAACATCCTATGGGTGTAAATTCACAATGTATTAAATGTAGAAAAATTGCAAAATTAATACATTATCAAAATAAGAAAGCAAAAATATAAATATAAACATTGTTATCAGGAATTTATTCTTTGAAATCCATAATATTAATATCAAAAAGAGTATTGTTACAAAAAAATATATATAAATACACATTTTTCATAATTAAAAATCTATCCTTTGTTTTGTTTTTGTTTGTTTGTTGAGAGTTTTAGGGCACTTGCAACTGCTATGGTCATATAAGCGCCCAGGGGTAAGT
>JAUEKZ010179258.1:0-13921 GCA_031471865.1 Melibe leonina | reverse complement strand
CCCTTTATGGAGTGATGTATGCGTCGATTATGCCCCCTGAATATTACAAGCAGGAGTGTAGCATATTTTCCATAGAAATAGTTCGCCTCCCAGAGTGTTTTGCCTGTCACTGTCAGCATCGATTTTTTTAGGTGAGTAATTGGACTAAGTTGAGTTTCTTCATTAGGAGCTTCAAATATTAGCATTGAGTAACTCAATTAAATATTCTAATGCTTTCGACTTTCATTTTCAGTACCGTAGGTGATCTATAGTCTAAATTTGGAACTTAAATGTAAACTTCTTTTGTTCTTCATGCAAATGGAATCTTTTCCTACTCATTCTTCTTACTTTGTATCACTCTTTCCATCCTTCTTTTTGTCTTTTCTCACTCAAAAATAGAAAAAAGGGATGATGATGGATATGGTAAGGAGAGGAAGTGAGCGAGTGATGATAGAGAGAGGGAGAAGGAAAAGAGGAAGAGAAACGTCTGGAGGGAGGGAGGGTAGGAGGGATATATATTAATTATATATATATATATATATATAGAGAGAGAGAGAGAGAGAAGAGGGAGTGTGTGAGAGAAAGAGAGAGAGAGAGAGAGAGAGAAAGAGAGTGTGTGTGTGTGTGTGTGTGTGTGTGTGTGAGAGAGAGAGAGAGAGAGAGAGAGAGAGAGAAGAGGGAGGCAAATGGTCCTTGTGGACTTTATATTGTCATGTTTTCCTAATACCATATAGGCAATGAGTGGAATGAAGAACAAACTGTTGCACACAAAAAAGTTGAAGAGTTAAAGAGTTATATTTAGTATCTGTTAGCTCAGCCTTTATTCTGCCTGTTGTCCGAACATATATGTGGCCATCTCCCCTTTCTTACCATTGTGGTGCCAAACTACAGGGGCACTTTCTATCTGAGTACTTTTGTACCCAAAGGGCGGTCAAATATCCTGGTCGTGGTCGTCATCTATTTGTGTGTTCTTCTCTACTTTGTGATTGTGAGAGGTGATGGTTTATTTTCTCCTGTAAATCATCTCTTTGTCAACTTTTTTTTTTTTTTTGAGAAATTATAATTTTATTTTATTGTAAATAATTTCTCTGTGAAACGTCTCCGGCTGGGTCCAAGTCTGGCTGTTATTTTAACTAACCTATCATATTACTTACCCCTGGGGGCTAATATGACCTTAGCTGTTGAAAAGCCTAAGACTATCAACAAACAAACAAAAACAAACAATAGAGTAACATGACCAGTTGATGTAAAACTATGGAAAATGGCATTTTCGGATTTTTTTTTTTTTTCAAATTTCAAATTCCAAAATTGTATATCATTGAAATAATAAAACATGTAAACTGATGGTGTATGGAGTCAAAAAATGTAACTGAGCTTAATATAATATTTACATGTGTTACAATATTGTTATTCGTCTAGACCTAGCACTAGCACTAACTCAACAATGCAATTTATTTTGTAACTCAAACCCCATTATCAACATATTTTGTCAAGCTCAAGTTTGTATCAGTATCAGTTTAGGGTTCACTGTTAGATTGTGTGTGTGTGTGTGGGTGGGTGTTAACGCGCGCGCGTGTGTGTATGTGTGTATGTGTTTGTATGTGTGCGTGTGTGTGTATGTGTGCGTGTGTGTGTGTGTGTGTGCGCGCGTTGACAGCAGGTAATGTCAAGTGTAAAGACTAAATTTTGCGCAAAAAAATGCTCATTGTAAAATAATGATATTCATGGTGTAGTATTTGCAATAGCACATGTCGGCGGTTCGGTAAATTACAGTCAAGACAGGTGCGGAGATTGTGTGTGTGTGTTGTCCTGCCGGGTGTGAACATTAGTTTAAGTTTAAGAGAGCAGGCTCCTTTTCCAAAAGCAAAGGGACATGAAGGGGATGAAACTCAAATGGAAAGAGTTAGGAAAGATGGCCCAGGATAGAGTTAAATGGAAGGAGCTTGTCTGTGGCTTATACCCTGCCAGGAGTGGAAGGCTATGATGACGAAGAGAGCAGGCTGCGTAGACAACGTTATTTCCCTCTTGCGTTTATACAATTTATAACAGAACAAAGTCTCCGTTTCCCTTCTCAAAGCATATTACCAAAGTCACTGTTGGAAACCGCAGGATAACTCGTAAACTCTTTATCTGCTCCTGCTCCTTTGATAGAACTGTCTTCTAGAAAAAAAATATATTGATATACGAGATCTTAATGTTGCAGTGTTATATAGTAATAAAACCGCGATATAAACATGATGTCGAAATAAGCGTTGTCGATACATCCGCTCTCCACTGTTTAAAGCACGTCGCACGGATACCGAATCCGAAATTACCGTTACTCCATTTTATTTCCACGATTGTTTTTCTTTTAACATTGATTGAGTTGAAGTTTAATTCCAAATTGACAAATAATATGAAATAATTCAAAATCCCCGAAAGCAATTTTAAAAAAATAGAACCGACAACTCAAATATCATTTTGGTATGCACATGCTATCCATAAAGTGTGACCAATTGAAACCACTAGGTAGATGAAGATAGGGACAGCAAACCCCGGTCGTTACCTATGACAACGGATGAGACGCCCTCATTATAATTATTCCCTCCTGTCGCTACCAAACCCCACACACCCTGTCCATCGTGCAGGGAGATAGTGTTAGTGTTTGTGACGTATCTATCCACATGAAATATACGCACAGCACAAACATATATACACACACACACACACACACATACACACAAAAAGCTTCGGTCTCCGGTTTGATGAATTCCAATTCACTAAAATATCTGGCAATGGAAGGAACAAACGAAAAACCTGCAGTTTCGAAACACCTTAAAATCCAAGGCCAGATTTATTTTTTTTTCCACTTTTTCTTTCTCCAAATAATGGACGATGCTTCAGTTTGATATTGAAGAGAATATTACCTTTTTCATTGAATTTGTTTTTAATAGCTACAGGGATCGCGAGGAAGTTAAAGTTTACAAACACGTCGTAAACATATGGGGAAATTAAAGCTCAGTAAGCGAACTACTCGTGTCTTTTTGCTTTCTTTCCAACATACGAAAATCCATAAAACGTCCATGTGAAGGAAGGGATCGACATTTGAAGAACACGCGATATTCCACATGACGGACATGTAATTTGAGTCGACAGGGCTCTCTGAGGTGCCAAAATAATTTGGTAAACGCTGAGTATATCAGAACCGTCATAAAAGAGCGATAAAACAGGACGGTCAATAAAATGTGTGTGCTTTGAGCCCTGGGGATTAGGATGAGTACAGCTTTCAACTCGTCACACACCACCAGCTTCTGACGAGATGAACAGACCCGTACGCAAGGTGCTTTATGGCGTGGAAATTCAACAGAATGTCACCTACTAACACTCCCTCCCAGAAGTGTGAAGTATGAAGTTGGTGTATGAATGCATACCTACATACTACAACCTTCAAGTTTCAAGCGACGATATTGGCCTCTTGGGAACACCTTCAAACTTAGAGATAGATAGTTAGATAGATAGATAGATAGAGAGATAGACAGATAGACAAACAGACAGACAGATAGATAGATAGATAGATAGATAAACAGGTAGATAGATAAGTAGGTAGGTAGATAGATAGATAGATAGATAGATAGATAGATAGATAGATAGATAGATAGATAGATAGATAGATAGATAGATAGACATACTGATAGAGAGAGATAGTTAGACAATTAATTTCTCTTGTTCCAAAATGCCACCAAAGAATGAACGCAATTGGCTGATCAGCTGTTTGCTCTTTCTTTATAAAAAAAAGGTCTTCTCCTGCATGGTGATTATATTTTTGGCTGCTGGGGAAAAACCCTTAATGTCACTTTCTCCAATTGGATATCAACTGGGACACGACACTATGGTGTCATGGTAAATGATGGAGAAGAGATGTTATTGCTCCCCAAAGGGTGGATAGCTCAAGTGGTGAGCTCGATGTCTCATGCTGCCGGCCAGGCGATAGGTGCCGTCGCTGGGTCCCGGGTTCGAACTCCACTCTGGTCAATTTTTCTGTTTATTTTGTTTCTCCATTGTTTCTGCTTTCTTTGGCTTTGTCCCATTTCTGCACTGCATACTTATCTCAAGTTTGTTTCATTTCTTGTGATTCCAAGTGCTTGCTCCCCACCTTCTGTCATTATACCATCCAATATACAGGTAATATAAAATGGACTACCAGATAAATCAGACTTCAGAGGACTAACACTAACATAATATTATGTCAAAAGCCTGCATTGTAAGCTCTTGGCATATAGTGTCACTCCATTGAAATCTGGTTAATGTGGTATAAGAACACGAAATGTTTGAAGAAATTGCATACTCTGTTCGGTTAAAATCCCTGTGAAAGGGTTAAGTTTAGGCTAAAAAAACCTGGGACTATTTATATGATTATAAAAGGTCGACTCACTTCCGTTGTGGGTGACTTCCGGCAATCCCTTTGAACTTTTCCCAAAAGATGAATTCAAGTTCCAACCAGTAATTCACAGTCTTCTCTTCACGGGCTACATTATCAGCTATCTTTCCTTTCTTCCTTTCTTTCTTTCTTTCTTTCTTTTTATGTTGTTGTGGTAGAATATATTATTATCATTATTGTTATTATTATTATTATCATGATAATGAAAGTGATAATATAATAATAAAAAATAATAGTAAAGATAATAACAATAATGAAAACGATGATAAATACCTATATTATTGCCGTATTGATAAAAAATAATAACAGTAATAATGAAGTTAATAGTAACAGAAGTTATCAATAATGCCGATGATAATATTTATGATAACGATAATAATAATACCCTACTATAAATAAGTAATTGATAATTAAACGCTTGTTAATCCGCGAATTGAGACCAGCATTTTTCAGACCAGGCAGGCAGGCAGGCAGGCAGGCAGGCAGGTAGGCACACAGACAGGCAAGGCAGGCGGCCTGTTATGTTGACCAGCACAAACGGAAGAGGGTGAGCGGTCAGGAAGGACTATGACTATGATGAAAATTCAAGCTGGGCACGTGAAGTAAGGGGATATGGTTTATCTTGTGCAAACCACGATGAAGTATGACAATTATTTAGCATAGTCTAAATAAAGAGAGGCAGAGAGAGAGAGGGGGCGTGGAGATGGAGAGGGATAGAGAGAAGGAAGAGAGAGAGAGGGAGGGAGGGAGGGAGAGATAGAGAAGGGGGCGGAGGGGTGTAGATGGAGAGAGAGAGATAGAGAGAGAAAAGGGTGGAGACAGAAATGTGGAGAGAGAGAGGAGGGAGAGGGAGATACTGAGAGAAAGAGAGAGAGAGAGAAGGGGGTGAAGATAGAAAGATAGAGAGAGAGAGGGGGCGGGTTGAGGTGGATGTACTACGTATTTTTCCCCGTCGTTTTTTCCTTTAAAACGAATCCGAGAACATCACACACACACATACACACACTGAGAGAGAGACTCACCACAGACAGATAGAGAGACAGAGAGTTGGACACACAGACAAACAGACATATAGATAGATCGACAGATGTATAAATAGAGTAATAGATAAATTGATAAATGAATAAATAGATTGACAGACAGACAGATAGATATATCGATAGATAGATAAATAGATAGAAAGATAGATAAATAGATAGATAGATTGATTGATAAATAGATAGATAGATAGATAGATAGAAAGAAAAATATATACATAGATAGGTAGATATATAGATATATAGATGGATAGATTCAATCAAAATCCTTCAACATGCAATAAAAAAACGCAGAAACAAAACAAAATTAAATTGATGAATTAATAATATGATGTTATATTTAAATGTGAATTTGATATCACCAAACAGAAGAAACCTACAACAGTAACAGAAAAAAATATTCTCAGTAGAATGCATCAGTCGAGAAGGAAGACCTCAAAATTCGATGAGTGCCCCAAACAACATAATTAATTCTACCATGGCGTAATGATTCATTTATTAATCCTTTACATTGAAAAATGATAAAATTGAAAAATAATGTATAATATGCATGAACCTTTATTTTTAAAACAAAATTAATTTAATTCAGCTACTAAAAAGTTTGGAAATTTTTTTAACAAGATCGTTTTCCTCGTGTCTGAAATAGAAAACGAAATTGAAACTATATAGATACATTCCTTTCAAAACATTTTATGGTATTAGCTAAGTTTTTAGACATTAGGTTCAAAACTTTTTTTTTTAAAAAGAGCTCCACATCACATTAATTCAAAAATACAGATCAAAGACAGAATGATCAAGAAGTATGAAAAGAACATTACACTTGTATACCTCTACACTTTATCTCTTTGTCTGATACCGATAAAAGCAAGGATGATGCTACTGTCTGTTGGTGTTGTTTTTTGCTGGGGTTTGTTTTTATTAAGAAAGTAAGCGAGTGTGGCATATACAGTTTTAATATTTGAAAATTGTCCTTACTGTTAATTGCCAGTGTTAATTTAACGGTAAAAGTAGTAGATATAATGGTACCTAATGTTGGTTATATTGTGATTGTGATATCTAAATTCTGTCCAATTTGTATACTGGGTGCCCAAAGATATAAATATTTATGTAATCCCCTTCTCGGGAAGTCAGCAGGGGCAATTTCATAGAATACTTATCAGCCCAGACACGTCCGATATTCGAGAGAAAAATTGTTGTATCATGAAAGTTTTATAGTTTTTAACACCATTTAAAAAAAAAATATATTATTATCTATTGTGCTTATCTAAAAAATCGATTTTCAGAGCTAAAAAAAAATATATTCATGTGACACCACTCACAAAACGACGATTGCAGCTTAATATTCCGAAACGAAAATTACTCACACCCCAAAATAGTTGTAAAGATGATATAATATGCGCATAGCTTAGTGAAGATTCTAATCTGTTTTTGGGAACACAACACTTGTTTACTCGGAGCTTATTGTCGTATGGGATAGAGCGCTATATAAATGCTATTTATTATTATTATTATTACTTCGTTCATAACTGTTTACAATATTTAGCCATATTCATTTCATATCCTTTTCATCGTCCTTTTGAAATACCCATCCATCTCTTCTCACATGGTTTGTGAATGTTATTTAATTAAAGTAAAGTTGATTAAAACAAGGAATTACACTGAACCTTAGGTTTCAAAACGGCACAATCATTGATGTGGACATATTACATTTGCAATTGGCATATTCATTTTAATCAAAAGTCATTCCTTGAAGTTCAGATTTTCAAAATGACAATGATCGCACTTTTGCCATTTTGTTTCCTTTTCCGAAACACATACAATTTAAATTTGAATTATTTCATAAAAAGCATCCATGATTAAAATCGAAAAAAAAACCCCGCAACATTTCAACTTGAAAAAGAATATGGCTGCTATATTTTGGCAATGTACGTATGCGAGTCGTTCTGACACTTAACCCTTTCACTGCTGAGGTTATTTTTCAAACTTCTTGAAATCTTCAAGATCTGCCTGTTCTTATACCAGATAAATAAGATTTCAGGGGATCGACAATATGCCAAAAAAACCCACAAAAAAACTGATGTATCTAGTATAATAACACATGAATCTTGAATATATTTAATTTTCTGTTTGGTTGGAATCGGACCTCGCTGCGGAAGGGTTAACCCTTTCAATGCTAAGGACACAAAAAAAAAAACAGTTCAAGATTAGCCTGTTCTTATACCAAAATCAGATTTCAGTGAACTGACATTAGCCAAAAGCCGGAAATTCGTAGTGTTCCACCGTATTCTGAGCTGTGATAATATGCAATGGAACTGTCATCCAACGGTCAGGACAGTTATCCAACGGTTAGGACAATGTTAAATTATGTACGTGTAATGATTGGTGGTTTAGGACAACGAAGCGTCTTTTTTTTTCTTAACCAGTCGCATTTTAAATTTTGGACAGGCATGTACGCTGATTGTTTCGGTGCGTACGACCAAAGCTTATTCATTCCTCGCTAGGCAGTAGTGCTGTCATCTCGGCGTCATAATCTGAAATTATGAGATCAGATTTTTAGCAAGGCCTTCATTCAATACAGCGCACATGATGACAATCAAACAACAAACCAAAAGTAAGTCCATTATCTCGACAAAACGTATGAACTCGACCTGCACCATTAAGATAAACAACAATGAAAATCAAAAACAAAAACAAAAACCCGCCATTTGAAAAGATGGGACTGCCGGACTGTCGGACATAACAAGAACATATTCAAGGGCAGGTAACTCTGCGTCATTTATTATATTAATACTGATTACTCCTCAAATGCGGCAGAACACACATGATGGAATTGTTGTTGGAGAAGGTGAGAGGCCTGTGCATAGGCGTAGCTCAATGAATGAATGGGAGGACATGAAGACTGATATGACTGCTAGATCTCACTGATTACGTTAAATAATGAACTAGGGTTGAAGTTTTGAGTCACAATTTTGCTTTGTCCATTATTTATCACGGTTCGTAAACTGAATGAATCATTTTAGTCAGACAAAAGGCTGTCTTATTTTCTATAATTTGATCACCTTCATGTCTATTGAGCAGTGAGATGGAGGGCACTTTTCCCATCTTATGAGTAATGAGAAATACTTTGGTGTGTAAATCTATTCACTGACTCAAATTTTGCTTTGTTTTTTGCTCTTTATCTTTGACTCTCTAACTGTTTTCGTCTTCCCAAAATGTCATTGTACTTTCAATCTTCAGAGCATACACCGGGAGTAGGGATTGAAACATTGTTTCTCTTCATTCACATTCCCCCTCCATTTTCTTTCTCTCCACACGCGCCTGGGACACAGACATTATCACAATGATTAACACGCTTTACGTGTTTTGTATCTACAAAAAGTGAAAGTGATTCCACAAAAGTTTTACACAAGTCCTGGAGATGTATGTACAGAACAGTTGTTGGATTTGTGATTGTTGATATGGCAAGCACTCTCATAATCCATGCCATTGCTGGTGATATCCCTGTTTTCTTGAGGGCTTTGTGACGAAGTGCTCGTGTCATCATTTGTTTCAAAATCACGTCTGGTCATGTGCTGCATGTAGTCGGAATCCATTTTACTGTATTGGTCTCCTGTGTCCATAGGATCTGAATCCACCACATCGACGTGGATTCTTTCTGATTCCGATTTGGTGGGGCTTTGAATCGGAGTAGACGCGTCATGATCGTCGCTGAAGCTGTTGATGGAACAGGAAGCAGGGGACTGGAGACCGCCATTTGCAAAGCTGTCTTGAAGCGTTTTCTCTTGGATCCTACGGAGCTCCATTTCAGCCACTGACCCGGTGAGGTTTTTCGATGAGGGGGATTTCTTGGATGCATTGACGTCACTTTTCAGTTCCTCTAAATCACGTTTCAATTTAGCACGCCTGTTCTGAAACCACGTGATCACCTGTGCATTGGTCAATCCCAGACTGATAGCTATTTCGTCTCTGTCTGCAGGGGTTAGATATTTCTGATAAAGGAATCGTTTCTCCAGCTCATAAATCTGTTGGTTGGTGAATGCAGTCCGAGATTTTCGTCGCTTCTTGGTTGGTTGGTGTCTCCCAAACATCACCGCCTGGTCTCTTCGTTTTGGATCTGATGAAAGAGATAACAAAAAATTAATATTTCTGTATTTTGGCTGTACAGAGGATCTTTGTTCACTGGATAATGATTACCGAGGTCTGATTTAAACCCAATAGAAATATGCAAAATCTTGAAAATGTACGTGTTCTGATATCAGATAAATCGGATTTTAGTAAACTGACATATTATGTCAAAAGCCTGAGATTCAGGCTTTTGGCATATGTCATTCCACTAAAATCCCGATTAAGCTGGTATGAGAACAGGCAAATCTTGAAGATTTTTGTGACTTTAGCACTGAAAGGGTTTACGAATGTCGTGAAAAATCTATAGTTTTTAGTCATAAAACATGAATTGTTTTAAATTCAAAATGGAACATACAATACCATGTGTGGGTGTAGCTATGTGTATGAAAAAGATACAGTTTTAAACCACGCAATGTTTTCGTGAAATGCGAAACCACAGAGCCATTGTTAAAAGTTAAACTTAAACTTGGCTCAAGATTTATAGGAAAACAGAGTGAATAGCTTGAGTTTTAAAGGGGCATCTATATATGCTAAACGTTAACACATGGGGGGGGGGGGGGGGGGGGTTGGGAGTTCTCAAATAGTTTAAAAGATATGGTTTACAGTGGGAAAAAGCACCATCTCTCACATTCATATTACGAAAAAAAAGCTAAAGAAATCAGAAAAATATTTTGAAAAACAGAAAAGATCCTATCAACTAAGCCATCGGATGGGTGCTTGATCTCCATCTCAGTATCATACCCCATTGTAACATACGAGAGGGCATAGGTGGTTATTGCTGGATCAATGGTGAAATAGAAAACACATTTTAAAAAGGACACAGAGAAAGAAAGAGAGAGAGAGAGAGAGAGACAGACAGAGCGAGAGAGAGACAGAGAGAAAGAGACAGAGAGAGAGAGACATAGAGAGAGAGACATAGAGAGACAGACAGCGAGAGAGAGACAGAGAGAGAGACAGAGAGAGAGACAGAGAGAGACAGAGATAGACAGAGAGACAGCGAGAGAGACAGAGAGAGAGACAGAGAGACAGAGATAGACAGATAGACAGACAGACAGAGATTACATTTTCCATTGACTGCACCATCGATCTAATAAGAACCCATTGCATTTGACGTCATAATGACAACATGTTTCAGTCTAACAGCAAAAACGACTCAAATTTTCACTTTTCCTCCTCTAAATGACGCCATCATACAAAATATAATTGTGTGTGTTAGCACAAATGACAATACTATCATAATGTGAGCAATTTCACTCAACGCATTCGGTCTACTCTAAGACTAAGACGCACGCGCGTGTGTATTTACAATGTTTATGTTTGTGTGTGCATGCCCGTGTATGTATGTGGATTTCTTTTCTTCCATAATTGTAAAGCGCCGACGAGCATTATGATAATGGATGCAAGCGCAATAAGAATGTATATTATATTCATTGTCTATAATTAATGCATCTACATTATTTTTTAACGTATTTTTTATCCTCAGTATGGCAATCGCAAGTGCATCGCATTTCGGACAAATTTTATGATGCAGACCAAAGGGGAACTGACAAATTCAGATCTTTGACATAAATCATGACAGGGCTTAATTTCGCATGCTCTGAGTAATGCTGGTGTGTCAAAGGGCTTAGCTCCAAAAGCAGAGCGGTGACACACAGATGACAACCGCCTCGACTGGCGGAAAGCTGGGCCAAGTGTCCATGTCAAAGGCTACTTCGGTCAGTCCGCCCCGGAGGTGCCGCGCCCATTATAGTTATAGTGGACACGTTAGCCTTTCCACAGCGGGGTCTGATTCTAACCTAACTGAAATATGCAAAATCTTACAAATGTACGTGTTCTTATACCAGATAAATCAGATTTCCGTGAACTGACATAATATGCCATATGCCAAATGGCATATTATGTCCGTCAACTGAAATCTGATTTATCTGGCGTAAGAACAGGCAAATCTTGAAGGTTTTGGTGTCATTAGCAGTGAACGGGGTTAAAGGTTGCTGCGGTCAGTCCGCCCCGAAGGTGTGCCCATCATAGTGGACATGTTAAATACTGGGTTAAAAACACAAGAGAGAGAGAGAGAGAGAGTGAGAGAGAGAGAGAGAGAGAGTGAGAGAGAGAGTGAGAGAGAGAGAGTGCGAGTGAGAGAGAGAGAGTGAGAGAGAGAGAGTGAGAGAGAGAGAGTGAGAGAGAGAGAGAGAGAAGAAAGAGAGAAGAAAGAGAGATAGAAAGAAAGAGGAAAGGAGAGAGAGAAGGGGAGAGAGAGAAAGAAAGAGAGAAAGAGAGACAGAGACAGAGAGAGAAAGGGAGAGAGAGAAAGAAAGAGAGAAAGAGAGAGAGAGACAGAGACAGAAAGAGATAGAGAGTAAGAAAGAGAGAGAGAAAGAGAGAAAGAGAGAGAGAGAGAGAGTAAGAAATAGAGAAAGGAAGAGAGAGAAAGAGTGAGAGCAAGAGAAAGAGAAATAATGATTCAAGTGTTATGCTTAGGTAGTGCTTAAGATCGGATTGTTATCGCTTTAACATTTTCAATACTAAGATTATGTATTCTCAAACAACTCTTAGTACTAGACAAGAAACATCAAAATCTTCAATATTTCCTTTTTCCTATACCAGATAAGAAAGTCCCAATATATCATTCCTTCCTTTCCTTTTGTCTCTCTTTCTGAAAGTGGTTTCTCAGTTTGTATATACATATATATATGTATATATATCTTTCCCTCTCATCTCTCTCTCCCTTTCCCTATCCTTCTCTATCTCTCTCCCTCTTTCCCACTCTCTCTCTCTCTCTCTCTCTCTCACACACACACACACACACACACACACACGACCATCCTCTCCACTGCCCCCCCCCCCTCGTCCCCCTCGTTTACACATCAAGGCTACTTATTGTAGGGTACCGTACATGGTAGAGTACATACATAGTGCTGTCAAACCAAATTACGTGGATATTTTGCTCTATCCTAGACATGCAGGTGTTTGATGCATTTCCCGTGCTATGGCACCCCTCTCCCCACTCCCACCCCTTGTACTCACTTCCTTACCACAGCCACACAGCTTAACCCTCTCACATCGAGGTCTGATTTTAACCCAACAGAAATACACACTCAATCCTGAAAATGTACTGTTCTTATACCAGATAAATCAGATTTCAATGAATTCACATATGCTAGTTTACTGAAATTTAATTTATGTGGTATAAGAACATGCAGATTTTGAAGGTTTTGATGTCCTCAGCAGTGAAAGAGTTAACCCTTAGAGCTGGGTCCCCCTTCCTCCAGCATAGCAGCCCCAGCTGGTTAGTGCGAAATATGTACTTAGTACTGAATGTGTGCCATCAATATGGCTGGCTCATTTGCTGTAATCGCTGGTTGGTGCGAACACGATTGTTTATGACGGAGGACCTTCTTCTCCCCCCCCCTCCCACCCCAACCCTATCCAAACACACACACACATACACACAGACACACACAGACACACATACACAGACACAAACACACACAAAACACACACAAAACACACACAGACACACGCACACACACAAACACACACATACACAGACACAAACACACACAAAACACAAACAAAACACACACAGACACACGCACACACACAAACACAAACACACACACGCACACACACGCACACACTCACACGTACACACACACACACAAACACACACACAGAGACACAGACACAAGCATATATACACACACACAAACCCACACACACACTCAGACCTAAATGCGAAAGACTAACAAACATAATATAGAGAAAATATAGTAAAAGTAAGTACAGTGTAGAAATATTATTATGGAATATGAGATTTAAAGATGTTTTTTGCTGTTTTCGTTTTTTCTTAAATTTGGCATATGTCAGCTCAATGAAATCGGATTTATGTGGTATAAGAACACGTAAATTTTGAAAAAAAAAGTGTTTGCATGTTGTGTTTGGTTAGAATGAGACCCCGCTGTTGAAGGGTTAAGCCTAGGCATATTTAGCATGAAGAACGGACCACAGACGAATATATCCATGCTGACTTTCTGCTTGTGACAGTCGTGACATGAAATCCGTAACCCCGTCAGAGGGCTGAAGAACATCACACCAGTGACCGCAATGTCTACATGCCCTGCTGCCTCTGTTAGTGAGAGTGAACTAACGTTTGTCCATCCATCCATCCATCCATCCATCCACATAGGATGGAGAGTAGAGGGTGGCGTTTGAGGGGAGGGGAGAGGGGTGAGGGAGAGAGAAAACAAGAAGCAAAAGACGGTGGTGTTGGGGATAGAGGAGGGGGTGGGGAGAGAGGAGGGGAATGGGAAGAGAGGAGCGGGATGGGGAGTGAAAACAGGATACGGCGGGGGGGGGGGGGTTG
>JAUEKZ010179236.1:12500-13931 GCA_031471865.1 Melibe leonina | reverse complement strand
AAAAAAATTATTTTGGTTTGTTAAATGGTACTAATACCCCCCCCCCCCCCCCGCCCTCGTTGCTTACGACACAGTTGATACTTGGCAGACAATTAATTTTTATTGTGTGAAAACTAAAAGTAGCAATGAAATGAATTACTTGACCTACGGATAAATCTGTATTTTAGGCAATTATCTTATGCAGTTGATGCGTCCAGTTCACGACACTGACACAGTATGTTCATTGCATTGAAACAAACACTTTGTGAAAAATAGGAGAAATGTGTAAAAAATATCCCATTGGTAACGTGAAACATCAATGCATCAAATTGAAAACATTGAAATAATGAAACAGATTTAGGTATGGGTAATATACAAAACTCAAACTTACATCAATATGTAACAGGCACAAGAACATCAATATCAAGTTAAAAATAACGCTCTCGCCAAATCTATCCTCCTCTACAATTCTTGAACTTCGGCTCTTACTATGTAAGACGAACAAAGATTTGACACATTTAACGCAAACAGCTCAGAACAGTACTTAGAATAAAATACCAAAACAAGAACAACAAACCAATTTCTTAACTATAAAACCAAAGAAATTCCCCTCCATTAACAATTCTACAAAACAGATTGAGACTAGATATATATGTGGCCATATTCTGAGACAAGATCTAAACACACCAAGTAGCACAGCGATGGTTTATTATATTTATAAAAACAACAAAAAACAAAAGGGCCGACCAAGAACGCCCATCGTTGCAACTGTTAGACGTGATCTCAGATACGTAAAGCAGAATTTAAAATCAACCCAAGACCTTGAATCAATTGGGAACATCGCAAAAGAGCAACGGGACCGGGGAATGGAAATTGGTCATCGCAACAATCCTCTTAGCAGTCCAGGCGGAAAAGTCTGTCGACTATTGAGCAGGTCATAGGTCAAATAAGTCGAATTACAAATCAATCGGCTTATAAAGCACACGATCTTATTAATTTTAATGATTTTACTATCGTGCAAAGTAAGCAAGACCTCGAAAATTTTCCAATGCTTCACCCTTAAACGATCAGTTGCTCGTACAAGAATAAGCCAGATTTCCCCCTTCAATAATACGTAACTAGATAGATGCTGCAAATTGGGACACTAAGGCGTCCTCCGACGAATAGAGCAAGACAAGCCCTAACATGAATTCATCAAGGTAAGCAGAAAAAGGTTAGACCCAGAATGTCATGGAGGACAGATTTTATGGCAGATGCCAAGAGATAGAGTAAGACATAGAATGAAATAGAGAGGGACGCTTGAGATTGAAATCATTGGAGGACGATTTTGTACTCGTTGGTGGCCGACGAAATGCTCCACATGGAGTGACAACATAGGTGGATCCTGTTGGCATCAAGTTAGGTCCTTTGTTTGTTTGTCGCCCAGACTTCTAGCGTGTATCCACTTGGGCA
>JAUEKZ010179236.1:0-7500 GCA_031471865.1 Melibe leonina | reverse complement strand
AGCTATCCAGGTCACAAAGCGAAGACCCCATTCTCCACTCGTTTAACAATATTTACCGGTCTTGAACACACCAAAGCTGCAATGCCTGTGTTAAAAGATGTGTTGGTTGAGTAATTCCCTTTCTAAATAAATGACTCTATGGGCGCCGCCCAAGGAAGACAGAGTATTCAGAAGTCCCAGGCGCCACCACAATCTACTCCCACCGGCTCCATGGTTAATAATACGTAGATCGTCTGCCTCGGAATCGGAACCGGTAGGTCGGTTGTTCGAATCCCGGCCGGTTCATTCTCAAGACATTTTAGGAGCTATACCGCCATGCGCTTGGTATAATTATCATGAAAACTGCGTTAAGACTAGCTGGCCCGGTATCAGTATACTGTGACTGAGTGAGTCATTCTTGTGACGCCTCCATTTACGGTAATTTACCTATCTAAATAACACGCCCTTTGATATGACCTACATTGCGTTAAAAAGAGCGTTTCACATGCAAAAACCAACCAAGCAACTACAATCGCCTCCATGATTAAAATTTGATATAGTCGGGGTGCTTTTTATCTGCTGGCGTGAGAAAAGAGAAGAGAGAGAGATAGGGAGGGAGAAAGAGATTGTGTGTGTATGTCTCTCTCTCTCTCTGTCTCTCTCTCTCTGTGTGTGTGTGTGTGTGAGAGAGAGAGAGAGTGTGTGTGTGTGTGTGTGTGTGTGAATAAATAAGAAGCTAGAGGAGAAGAGCTGGGGATAGAGTCCATTTGGGGTATTGGGAAGGCGGTGGGAGGGGCGGGGGAAGGGGGAGATAAAGCAGATTTGTTATTCCATCTATCTAGGTTTTGGTATTGTTTAATCAAGTTTTCCCAAAACCACTCAGCTATGGACGTTATTCATTATGCATTAGAAAGCGATTGCTATTACCAGCTTTGCATTCATTCTTTTATTCATTCATGAAATGAATAATTACGTAAATCAATTTTTACACACTTTTTCGTAGTCATGATACCATTCTTTGCCGGTCGCGATTGATTCTGACTATCGATTAGATAGAGTTTGTTTTAGGGTGTTGCCATGGCTGCTCCCAGTCGAAGAAAGCAGGATGAATAGGGGCTTACATAGTGTGTGCCCATGGGGTGAGGGACAGAGAGAGACAGAGAGAGAAAGAAAAGAGAGAGGGAAAGAGAGAAATACACACACACACACACACAGAGAGAGAGAGAGAGAGAGAGAGAGAGAGAGAGAGAGAGAGAGAGAGAGAAAGACACATACGGAAAGACAGAAAGAAACAGAGAAACCATTATATCATACTTGCATTACACTATGATGACACATACGTTATTTTCACTGGAAATCGATCTGAATCTATATTTATCTATGGAACTGCCAGATCAGATACAAGATTCTGGTAGTAGCCTAATATATTATAGACTTTGATCAGATGAAAGTTCCATTGGCCAGATGTCACTAGAAAATTACCTCCCTTGATTTTGTGTATTGGTATTAGTACCTCTATTAGCTCTATGGATGTCACATGATAATGATCTTAGTGTACTGACTAAGTACACATCGATAATGATACATCTATTCACCAAGCACTTCAGTTCATTTAAACACATCATTTTCTTCCACATTTAGTCTGTGTTCCTACGATGGAAAAAAAAGTTTGGGCATGTGTGCACCACGCTTAGCCCTCTGCAATATTTGACCAACTACGTTAAAAAGAGAAAGAAAAAGACAAAATGACATCAACATTTCGGCCTAAGGCCTTCCTCAGGACAGAACCAACCATAGAGCTAATAATAGACTATACGCACAAAATCAAGGGAGCTAACCTCTTTGGAACCAACAAAGCAAAATAACGAAAATGTTAATACACAACACTCATCCGTCTAGCTAATCACTCCAGGAGAAGAAAGATTATCAAAATGATGTTGCCAATAGAATGTACGCGTTTGACGGCATCATAATGGCAACATGCCAGCAACAAAAAGTTAATAGACTGAGAGTTTTCATTTTTTTCCCACTTCCAACGACACTAATTATTATTTTTTTAATTCTATTTTTTCATGCATATGTTCGCGTGAAATTTTTTGCCTGCCAAAATACCTAAATATCGAATGACAATGAAAATATATTTAATATATTCGGAATAAAAAATGAAAGTACGAGTCGTGTCACATGCTGCTGTAATCTAGATAGTCTGAGTAGTTGAGTCTTCTACAGCTTATATTCAGATTATAGCATGTTTGTATGTGTGTACAGAGACAGTCTACGTTAACGTAGCTGTCTCTGGTGTGTTTATGTGAGTGTGAGAGAGAGGAGAGAAGAGAGATGGAGAGGGAGAGAGATCGTCTGTTTCCCCCCAAACCCCTGCCGATCTTTACCGGTCTCTCTCCCTCTCCCTCTCCCTCTCTCTGTCGATTGTGTTGTCATGTTTTGTTTCGCATAAGTTGGGAGTTGGTTTTTTTACATATAAAAATCAGAATTTGAATGGTAGAGCCGGATGAGGCTACAAAACGAAACTGGTGTCACAACAAAAATAAAACTATTGACTGTTTCATCCTAGAGAGAGATTGAAACATCAATAAGTTGACAAAATGTCTAACCTCATGTATCCTTCGTTCCTTCCACGCGTCGACGATCCTTTGTGGTTTAATGTGGACAGACCTAGAGACGATGAGACTGAACTAGCCCACCTTGAAGAAAAATATAATGAATGGGTAAGCCCTCCTGTGTTCTTATTTCTTCTTGCTCCTCTTTTTCTTCTTCATCACGCCTCATCCTGGTGCTCCCCTTCCTTTCTTCTTCATACAGACCTCTGATATACAAGTACAGAATGAATGAATAAGCTCATTCTCACAGGTACTGGCTGAACTTATCTTGTCTATGGTCTGTAGCAACTGGGAAATGGTTTATCTAGAGAATAGTTTTTTTCCTTTCTTGTTTTATATTTTATTAATTGACATTGAATGGACTGGAAAACATGTCAATATGAAAGTGGATTATTCTGTTGTTTGTAGAATTAAAGTAAAAATGGCGTTTGTAGTGTGTAGGCATGTAAAGTCAACACGACTGGCTGTGTTTAAAAAAAAATTAATTAGGATTTCATTTCTAACAAACATGAACAAACAAAAAAATAAACAAACTTTTTATTAAAAAGTTTCTTATTGATATTTTTTTTATTGGGAAACAAAAAGAATTCTTAGCATAATGTGAAATTTTGCCAAGATAGACTGGAGAAGTCCAAAGAAATTCTCAAAATTAGATTGATTTCCATGATTGATGGAGTCTGGGAGCCTGTCGAGGTTGAAGGAAGAACAAAACAACCAATCTATATACTGGTTTTGTTATCCCCTGAAGTGTGGAAATAATCTAAAATGCTTTCTTCATCTTCATTTACTTCGCCTACTCTATCAATCTAATTTGAGAGCAGATTGAGGGCTAACTTCTAATGATCGTAACTTTGGAACCGTGCTGACTGTTTACACTCATTAAAAAAGTAATCGAAAGCGAATCTCTTCTACTTCTAGTATTGAAGTTAGTAAGTAGGCGCGGAAAATCTCTAAATCGTAAATGGCAACGGCTGGCCATCATGCCATTTATGGGCTAACATTCGAAAATCCGATCAGACCTTAAAAAAAACTTCTTTTTTTTTAACGAAAAATCAACTATTCTCAACCCTAAACACACAATTGCATTATCATGTTAAGTCACTCACTATAAACCCTTTCACTACTAGAACGGCCACTGTCGGCCGGCATCGACCCGCTTCTAGATCATTCTATTTGAAATGATTATTGCTAGTTTCTAATTGTACAACAGTCAGCATTCCTGGCTGATCTCGCTCACTCGAAGAACAAACTTCCTGCTGGTCTTATTTCGTGAAAATCGATTCACTCGTTCATAAATTATGATTTTTTTTAAAATTATCATATATCTAAGTCTGTCTTTCAATACTTTAGATGGTGTTTTAGGCTGGCATGGGAAAATACTTGTTAACTTGTTATCTCTATGATCAGGGGTCTTACATTGTTTTTTCTATAAATAGATATGACTGAAGTGTGTTATGGAAGCTCGATTGAAGTTTAGACGAAGCTTGTAATGATTTTATTGAATTTAAACTGATTTTTGGTATGAAAGATCTTGAAAAAATTGAGAAATAGTAAACCGGGTGGGGATATACTGTATATTTTTTAGGTTCTTGTCAAAAAGTTCTTTTATTTCTGGGCTCCAATACTGCATTGGGCAATATAGAGAGGTGGAAAAAATCGTTGGTTGTATGCATAAAATTTTCTGGACTTTTTTGCCCCTTGTTTCCAGATGAAAGCAATCGCACTAAAAGACAGCAACACTGCTCCCATTGGAAAATCCTCTGAGGTAGGAACAAGAAAATTCACCCAATTTTTGCAATGGATCTTTTTTTATTTCACTCTAGTTTTTCATTGACAGAGAAACTTTATTTTTTCTTCCTTTGTTTTTCTCTAACACAATCTCGCCATAAATTGCCATTTAATTTCCAATCATCTGTGTTTTTACTGAAATGTTTACTTTCTGCTTTTTATAAAGTTAAAGCTTAGTTATTGTATTTCCCTTTTTATATAAAGAGTTAGTAGTAAGCTATACAGATTTTAACTGTGGCTTATTTGTAATTGTCTCTCTCACCTTAGTATGAATTTTGTAATTTGAGTGTATTTTTATTTTTATTTTAGAACTAAGTGAAGTGGGACAAGTTTTCTTGCATGTGTCCAATCCCATATTATATTTTTTATGTTGACTTTGTTATTATTCCAACAGCATTTAGAAGAGGAAGATGAAGAGGAGGAAGAAGAAGAATGTGAAGAAGAGGAAGAAAGTGACACCAACGATGACCCCGATACTGACATGATGGATGACCGTGACTCAAATGATGAAGCCAGTACTTGTAAGATACCATACTGTTATTAATATTATCACTAAAACGTTTACCATGCCTTTCGGAACAAGGTTAATGACTGATGATAGAGACCATAGCAAGTCACTGGTTTAAAAAATCACCAAAACAACATCAGTGGTAATACTACTATGTGTGTGCTTCTTAAATACCAGAATAAGCTTTGAGGAGAAAAGTTGTTCTGTAAATCTATGTAAAATATTAATTTTATAAATATAAGCACTGGTAAATGCAATGTGGTTTTCAAACGCTTTGGGTATTCGGAATGAGGATTAGACACCCCCCCCCCCCCCTGGGTTGAATATAAGCTTGCAGTCTCATGCTGGTGACCAGGAGATGGTTATCTTGGCAGTGCCCAGATTTTAACCTTCCACTGGTCGCTTTTTGACTTTTCCGTTTTCCTGCTTTCAATTGCTTTGTCTCATACCTGCACTGCATATTATTCATATTCTAAATCTGATTCATTGCCTATGATTTCCCATGCTTGGTCCACTGATGCCACTGAAAAAATCCCCTACCACTAAAAATAAAAAATCATCCCATCCCTAAATTTTTAAACCCCCATGAAAAAAAAAAAAAAAACGACTACAGGTACTTGCGCAGAACAATCTGTACCCCGGAATTCCGGGATATCCCTGAAAAGTTGCACCCATGGCTTTTTGTCCCTAGCTTTATTATTATCACATGATAATACGATATACATGCTTATCTCAATACCATCAGCGCAAGGTATTCAAGTACTTACCTGTATTTTTGTTGCATTTCAGATGGTTGATCCTGGGACTGGCCAATGCAAAAAATTTTATTGTATTTTTCACTGTCGTCACATGACTGTGAGAGAAAGCAGATTCATCAACACAGGATTTGTTATTGTGCTCTGCAACCATATGTGACACAACCTTTGACAAAGAACTTTAAAATGATTCTTCTACTGGATCTTGTGTCAGTGTGATTTATCATAATAGAAATATAAATAATAATAATAGATGAAGTAGATATCCACAGTGCCAGCATCTCGTGAAAAAAAATCTTGAGGCACTTAATAATGTATATGGTTAGAGATTAAGTTATTGTCTAAAATCATAAATCTCATTATATACCTTTTAATATTTTGTTCATTAATTTCCAGACTTCTGTAGTATTAGTCTTTTGCAGATTTTTTATTGTTTCTCTACGGCCTGGGGTTTTGCAAGTGGGTGGTCAGTTCAGGGACCCTCTGGCTTTTCTTTCTAGTCACTAACCACATATGTACTTTTAACCCGCTCCACATCAGGTTCTGATTCTAATTGAAACTGAAATCCCTATGCAAAAAATCTTCAAAATTTATGTATTCTTAGACCAGATAATCCTATTTCAGTGAATTGACTTATGGCTAAAGCCGAGATTTCAGTCAGTTCACCGAAATCTGATTCATCTGGTATATAAAAACAATTCAATTTTTAAGATTTTGCATTATTTTACGTTGGTTAGTTTCAGACAAGAACCTGGAGTGAAATGGTTAAAATAATGCAGAGTCAGTCACTGCGACCACACAGACAGCCAGTCATTCATTCAGTCTATTTGTTACTGGAGTGTGAAGTGGTCAAAGGTACTTCATCCAGAGTGCTCTTAAAGTAAAGGGAGATCTGCTGCCAAATTGATCAGCCTCCAATTAAACCAGTCCATTCATGCTGTCTTCCAGCCAAAAGGAAACGATAGTCAAGATGGGGGAGTTTAATACATAATTTCCACATGTGTAACCACAAAAATTAAGATGTGCTTTTGGGGCAAGCAAGTGTGGGTAATGTGATGACCTAGTTAAAAGCCTGGTCATTTGAGCTGCCTGACTCTGTATAAGAGCGCTCCGACCTCACCCAAACCCATAAATACTCGTCATGTATTGCTGTAAAATCGGTGTAAATGAATGAATGAATGAATTAATGGAATTGTGTAATTGGGCCCATGGATGTGTACAATTTTAATGAGTTTATCAAAACACTGCTACTACTACTACTATTACTAATAATTAAAATGTTTGTAAAATAAAATTCAGCTTGTCTTGGAGTTTTTGTAAAATAAATGTTGTTTACTAGATAGGTAAATTAATAAAATCCCAGGCACTGAATAACAAGCTGTGTACCCAGCCAAATAGGACCCCGCTATGTACATATCACTATCAGCAACTACAAAACAATATACAGATTGTGAGTGTTTTTGTAAACCATATTGGATGGAAGTGGGGTCCTATTTCAAAGAGCAGCACAGTTATGCTGCCTATTAATTTATGCCTCAGACAAATCTGTAATCAAGAACTATTTTGTTTTGAATGGTGGCCTATTTCATACATCCCTTTAATTATGCAATACACTTCAAGTTAAAGATTTTATCAAGACCTCCAGTAACTCACACTTGCAATGTGTTTGTTGCGGGCGCCTCTGGTGGGTGTTACTTCTGTTTTTTATCCTTTGGCTTTATCTATCATCTTACGTTTTCCAGCAATCCCTCCAGTGCTCACTGAACACGTATACACATACACAACTGTTTTGTATCTGTTTGCTCAGTCTTGGTCCTGCTTGTCGTCCCAACAGACTTATGGTCATCCCCCA
>JAUEKZ010179225.1:0-11991 GCA_031471865.1 Melibe leonina | reverse complement strand
CTTCCGATCTACCAACCAACCAACAAACCATCCAACCAACCAACAAACAAACCATCCAACCAACCAATCAACCAGAACTTCCAGGAATACCCCAACAAACCAACAGACTGCAAGAGAAGGATTAAACTAACCTCATCTGGGACAAAAGAGTGATTTAAAAAACATACCTTGGTGGGAACTGTATGAGGTTTTCCAATCTTGTTACCCCAATATCCCCGTCTCACGGGAATGACAGAGAGTTTAGCCAAAATAATAGCACCCCTGATAGCAGTTGCTACTTCCTTTGAGCACTTCACTCCAAGCCCAACATGTCCATTGTAATCTCCAACAGCAACAAAAGCCTGTAAAGTAAAATATGTTGCTTGAAAAAAATGTAATAGTATGGTTTATA
The DNA here is from genome assembly GCA_031471865.1 of Melibe leonina. Classification (NCBI taxonomy): domain Eukaryota; kingdom Metazoa; phylum Mollusca; class Gastropoda; order Nudibranchia; family Dendronotidae; genus Melibe; species Melibe leonina. The sequence continues at coordinate 11,600 of JAUEKZ010179225.1, read as the reverse complement.
ATGTGGAGCAGTATAAATTATAGATAGAACAGAAAAATTATCAGACCGTATCTCTAGTGGAGTCCCCTCCCCCATCATCATGTGACCCAACATTACAGAAAACTGACGAAATGTCTGAAATAAATTCACAACCGGTGATAGAGACCATACTGAACATCAGCTTATGTCGACAAACCAGCAGCTGTTGGCATTACTTTAAAGATAAAATAATAATGCTGTTACAATTAAATACCTTGAATCTGGTTCTCTGACCAGCTCTTGTCTGCTTCTGAACAGGCATAATTTTCAGGACTTCATCTTTCAGTGTCCCAGGTGGGATGAAGAAGTCAATTATATCAGATTCCTATTGGACAGGGGGAAAAAAACAGAATCTTGTGAGACATTTCACACAATAAAAAACCACAACACCGCCCCCATCAAAACCCTAAATGAACACGATAAGTTTGACTCGGTGAGAAAAGTAAAAGTACCAGTGTCAGCCAAATCCATAATTTTCTGATTCGACACCAAGCAAATCTTGTTAAGACATGCCGAGTGGTTGGAATATGCGTTGTTTAAGTATTTTTTAAACCATGATAGCAAAACGCGATTGATCAAATCAAAATAAATAATCTGGCCTAATTGTCAAATTTTCTAAACCCCACTTTTTGTGTTGATTATTCAGTCTCAGTCTAGCAATGTAACCAAAGCTAGTGGTTCTATGGACACGGGGTGCAAATACCATTTTCTCTTATTTGTCCCTGGTTTAAAAAAAATCAAACTCCAACACTACAGAATTACAATAATACTAAGTCATCGCCCTACGAGTTTCATAATGCTTTTGAATGATCCGCCCGTTCAGTTCCTATGTGGTCTTGTAATTTAGCTGTCACCCCCAAATTTTGACAGTAAAATCATCTTCTGGAGGCAAAATTACGTAGTCTGAACTAAAAAACTCTCACCAAAATAGACATGTGCTCACATCGAACATTTACCTAAAAAATTAATCCCCCTCTCACACTAATTTGATTGTTAAAGCTGCACTCAAAATGTATCAACAGCTCTATTTGATGTGAACAAAAAAAATCTTACCTTGATTGGTAGGGAGAACAGATAGATCTCTTCCAAGGATTTAATCTTCCCATCCATGACCAGACGGCCAAGTTTGGTGACAGGTACCCATTCTTTTTCATCTTTGGCACCACGTCCACGACCTCTACCTCTCCCACGACCTCGGCCACCACCGCGACCACGACCTCTGCCACGGTCCCCAAAACCTCCACGGAACCCACCTCTTGTGGAATCACCGGCTGGTGCTGCTGCTGCGTCCGCCATTGCTATGGAATACAAAGGTTCCAGTCATAAAGTACAAGCCATCAAACGTCTCAGCACAAAAACTTTCATCAACTTATCCTGAAAGCCCCCAAGCAAATAGAGCACCTGGTGAAATACCAGGTCTAGACCTAGACTAGTCTAGATAGAGGTCTAGTCTTAGTAGACTAGTAGGCCATGGCAAGAACTGTTGTCATAGACTTACACCAATATCCTAGATAGTCAACGGCGGTAGGCCCATTGATGCAAGTGTGAACACACGACAATCACTAATGTATAGATAGACCTACCTATTGAATAGTGCAATAGAGTCAGAGATGGTATTCTTGGAACCTAAAAGGTGAGGCTGTATCTATAAGATTTTTATCTAAAGCTATGTAAGAGCATTACCGATGCATTGGTATTAAAATCTTAGAATGATGGGAGCAAAAATACAGGAATGAGAGAGATATTTATTCATTAAATCGTTTAAGATGGCATGGATTGTAGATTCACATAATTCTTTCAACTTACGTGATGATTTGAGAGCGATCAAAGAGACTTGCTTTCCGGTTTCTGATCGTCACGTGATGTGGTTCGGAATTATAAAAAAATAGGAAGGAGGGAAGAAGGATTCGCAACCTGTAGCTAGGCATAAATAAAGAAATAAGGAGGGGAGACAGAGGGAGGAAAATAGAGAGATATATACTAAGATTAAAAAGTAGTATTTACTTTTACTCTTACTTTGATTTGTTGGGGGTTTTTTCCTGATGAAAGTCACTGGTGTGTGATTTTTTTTCTTGACACATCGTAGCCTATGAAACCTCTAGGTTTAATATCTACAATTTAGGTTATACAACAAGGCAATCTGTTTCTTAAAGAAAAGTTGCCGGATAAAAATGTACGCTGCTTCTCAAGGAGAGGAGACATGCATTTATGCGAAATATGTGTTAATAAACACCAACACATAAATACACGTCGTATACACACACACCAGCGAGATATATATATAGAGAGGGGGGGGGGGGGTAGAGGAGAGAAAGAGGAAGGATGAGGGAGAGAAGGTGAGCAAGAAGGAGAGGAAGAGAGATTGGGGAAGGTTGAGGAGTAGGGGAAGGAGGGAGCGAAAGGGACAAGAGAGGGAGAGAAAGGGGGAGAGAGGGAGAGAAACAGGGACGAAGAGATTAAGAGAGGGGAGGGAGAGAGAGAGAGAGAGAGAGAGAAAAGGACGAAAGAAAGAAGAGGAATGAGAGAAAGGGAAAAGAAGAGGGCGGGAGAAGAAGAGGGAGAGAGGACGGGGAACGATAAAGGGAGAAAGGGGGGAAGTTAGAGAGAAAGCTGGAGGAAGAGTGAGAGAAAAGGAAAGGAAGAGGGAGATAAAAGGGCAGGATGGAACAGTGGGAGAAGGGGATAGTGGAAGGAGGGAGGCGAAGGAGCTGATAACTCGGTTGAAAATAACACCAACACAGCCTTGAAAAGAAATTTAGCTTTCATCCATAGGAAATGAATCCACTTGCGCTTGGTCTTGACGCCTTTTTGCATATGGGATGCGAAGGGTTTATGAGAGAAGATTTACGTTTTTAACAGCCTTGAGTAAAAAAAACCCCAACAACAACAACAAAAACAAACAGCCGCGCAAGTAAAGAAGCTTCGAAATGCATTCTTCATTTGGGTCATTAGAGTCAGTAGTAGGCTTGGCCCCTAGTTTATATAGACGTCTAGAATCTATTTTATTGAATCTAAATCTAAAGCAATACATTCGTGTTGCAGCTTTATCAAAGTGGACCACTTTCGAGCGAAAGGTATTGAAACAGCCTGAGTAACTAACGTTTAGGTGCTTCGTCCCATTGTTTACCCGTCACGCCCCCAACGAGGAACAATAGACTAGCTCAGAATCTAGACACCTAGACTAGACCAAATTAATATCTAATGCTGATATTCTATTTCTTCATCAAGATTTCATTTCGTAGCTATTAAGTTAGTTATAAAATTCATTTATTAATGTAAATTCAATAGATGATGACAATCAAAGCAGGAATTCATATTCATTCAAAGTAAAGATCAATCGAAATACATTGGAAAAACATGGGTTTTTAGTCTGGAAGGAAGAGGGAGAGGAAAGGGAATGAAGAGAGAGAGAGAGAGAGGGGGGGGATAGAGAGAGAGAGAACCTGGGAGGAATGGGGAAGAGAAAGGGAAAGGCAACTGGACCTCTCGGAGACGTCTAAACTTTCTAAAATTAAAATGCCACTATGGTATGGACGAATCCGGATGTTTTATCTAAATTATTTGAGTGACTCGGTGTCTAGTTGCTTTTACTCGAAACCGAAAATGAAAGTTGTTAGATTGGAACCACCTCTGTACGACGGAACGAACGCAACATTGCTATTCGCTCGCTAACGGGATGGATAGACTTGTTGCCCTCTTACATGTGTAGTTAGTGGTTGATGTTCCCAAGTTCATCAATAGAGTGATGCAAACCTGATAAAATAGACTGAGGCAAGTTATTAAACTTGAGGGTGTGCGTGTAAAGTTAAAAAGTAAATTGGAGGCTTTTATAGCGCACGTTTTACTTCCCATGGCTTCTGCTTTTTAGCCAAAAGATAAAATAATATCTAAATATTTTTGTTACTTCTATAGTAGATCTATGACACACGAAAGACATTACACATGGCAGGCATCTCTTTTCAGACTTGGTTACACAGTCATGCTTGAAAAATCCATCAATGCACACATAGTGTTTGATGCAGTGAATGTGTGATTCCTCTCATGGCATTGCTTAGACATCTTCATTCTCTTTTTTTTTTAAACAAATAAGCACCCTTTTCAGTCTATCCTCTTAGTGCACAGTGCCCTTATTAGATAGGGATAATACTATAAAAATCCACCCAAAACTATCAAATATTTCATGCCATGCGACTCAGTGGCCCAGCTCTACTGATTCATGACGAAAGAGTCTTGTTGGACTATGTTGAACTTTTGCTGTTCCAAACACTTTATTCAAATCTATCTAGATATTTTTGTAACACAATTATATTTTTCTACTCCACTCATAGGTCCTGCCTGTTTCAGATTGCCTGGCTGGTATTAAATGATATAATCAACTCCGGATCATACTGAAATGTTGAAGGTCCATCACTTCCAAAGATGTCTAATGACAGCATGTCCAAAGTATTTGTCATATCAGACATGTTTATATGGGCATAAAAATAATGTAACATATTCTGTGATTGGAAAGACAACTCCATGCATATCACGTTTTCACATTTTGTCTTTGACATGTAGAAATGTTGATGATATGACAGGACCAGGGGGTGTTATCATTTCAAAGAGACAGAAAAACATTAATCCTCAAATTGATCATGACCTCATTGATCAGATTTATGGGAAAAGAAAAGAAAATTTAAAAAATGTTTTAAGTGATGAATCTTATTCAACAGAAGAAGAAAGGTATTTCAAAGCTGCCTGGCAGAAAAAAATAATTGGACAAAAGGAATTCTCTGGCACCAGAACAGACACAGGCGCAAACAAGTCGTATGTTAAACTGCCCAATGGATCTGGTGGTACAGCCAATAATTTTGGAATGCTGATGAAAACCCAGGAAATGGATGACATATCCTCAAGAACAATAGATTTGAATGATCCAAATGAAAGGTCTGTTTCTACTACCGACGATTTATTTTATTTATGAAATGTATATCTTGCTATGTCTACCCGTCTAGTGAATACAAAAAAAATAATTATGCATAGCAGTCAACTCTCCCAATGAAATAAGGACTGTCCCAATTTTGGGCAATCTCTCTAGGGGAAAAGAGGGAAAAAGTTGGATGGCTACGGAAGCAGCAATAGATGCGACTTTGAGGGGGAAAAGTTGGATGGCTAGGGAAGCAGCAATAGATGCGACTTTGAGGGGGAAAAGTCGGTAGTACTCGTACAACAGGAGACAAGGGGCATGATTTTATTATCAGAATGTTTGCTGTGACTAGCGAAGCATATGAGATTTTCATGGCCTGTTGTGAACCACCTTAAACTTAAAGTGGAGAGTTTGGTGGATAAGTGTGCTGTCATGGATGCCGTAACAGGTCTATTGTTCAGATAATTTTTAGCTCTCATTCGAAATATCATGTCTATTATATATATATATATATATATATATATCAAAATCTACTTTCTGTAATATTCATGACAACAAATTAGCTTGGTCTGGATCTGGATGTATAATTAGCAGGGACACATGTCCCTATCTTGAAATGATGTTGATGCGTTTTCTATGATGCACGGAACTGTCGTGAGGTATGCTCTGATTTTCAGATCTCTAGGTGCAAGGTTTGAATTTTGATGGAGGCAGCCAATTGTATTTGTCGTAGCCACAGTATTGTTTATGTGATTTTTCCATTTCATATCAGTTATTGACTTCTTTAAAAAGAAAAAAAAGTTTAAGTGGAGGCTTATATAGTGCTGATATCTACGAATTGTGCTCATCACGCTTCACACTTTTTACTTTCCCGGCCAATAGCAAATATTGAAACACATAGGACAAGACAAGTGCCTGTTAGGCGTGTTACAATTTGTTTGTGGGACAAAAACACTGCTGTATGGAGGGCCAGATACCCATTTTACTGCTGGGTTGACAGTAGGGTTTTCTGGTCCTGGAAAAAAGTCCCGCCTTTGAAGGGGATAAAACCCAGGACTTTCAGCACAACAGTCTGATGCTCTACCAACTGAGCTATTGTACAGTCATTATTAGATGTGTAATCTGAAAAAGTTTTCAACCCTAGAATTTCAGGGCAATTTCCCAAGGATGAGACAGAGGAGGACAGAGATTGGAGGCATGACATCCCACTCACACGATATGGCAGGCTTGGCCGGAAGGCATTTTATTACACAAAGAAGATCTCTAAACTTGGGAAGGAAGGAAAGGTGAGCAGCTTAGACTGAGACTGAGACTGAGAGGTATCCAGAGATGATATTTTCACTGTCACTTTGTTTTAACCAATGGCATCTTCTCTGTATCAAACATTGATGATTGCTCTGGTTAAGTGTAAATACAGTTACTTTAGGGTTGAAATGACTGCGAGGATATTTGTCATATACCTAAGTGGAATGCCTTTACGATTAATATTGATGTTAACTTTATTTTGAAATATTGTGAGCTAGCCTTAATTCTCCTCATCAATCCTATAGCAGACATCTTTTTCTTCTTCTTCTTCTCCTTCCAATTAACTGACTGACTCTCAGTGTATATTTCAACCTGGTCAGTTACAGACTTATAAAAAACTTAAGAGCGATTTTTTATAAAGTCAGTAACATCTCGGGTGTTTCTAAGTAAGGGTCATATGGTGCAGCATGTTATTTTTGAAGGCTCCAATGTTATTTGTGAGCTTTGTGGTTGTAGGAGTAGGAAGCTCTTCCACAACCTTATAGTTTTACTAGGAAAGGAGGGAATGAAGATGACTATCAATATAAGAAGATTGACATAGATTAAACATCTGATAGCCATATAACAGAGGAATATGGGAACATGTTATTAGGTGTGTAAAATTTAAAATCCTGTATTAAGTAGTATTTATTATCCCGACTGGTTGCATGACAGATTAGTGAGGCCATGCAGGTTCTGGATGACTGGATGATGCGACAGGACAGAGTCATGCCCAGCAAGAGAACTTTTGTCACTTTGATTGGCATTGTGGGAAGGGCAGGATATACCAGGAAGGCCTTCCAGCTGTTCAGACAGGTACAGTACCGTACCGTAACGTAAATGTCATTATCCAAAATGATTTCATAGCAGTTTTTTTGTGCTTTTTTTCAAGCAACTTCTCTTTCTGTCACCTCTTTTAACTAATTGTTTTATCTAACTCTACAGTGTAACCTGTTGATAAGAGCTTATCTTTTGCTGAAAAGCCTTTATATTGATATTATTAGTATAAAACAAAATATTTTATATTTCTAATTTTCAAATGCAAATTGGGTATTTTATAGCAAATTTGGAACCATGATGACAGTACTTTAATTTGCTTTGTTTATGCTTGTTGTTCTGTTATGAGAGATGAAGAAACTGAAAAAAAAAAATGGTTAGAATTCTTTAAAAATAAAACTTTTGACATTGGTAAATTTTTTGTTTGTCATGTTCCATCCAGATGAAACAGCTGGGCCTGGACCCCCCGGATCAGGTGTTCACCAGCCTGTTCAATGCCTGTGCCAACTGCCCCATGCAGGACTATGGGTTGAAGCGTGCGGTTGCTCTGTACCACCAAATGCAGGCCAAGGGGATTCCCCCAAACCACATCACTGTCAAAGCTGCCATCAAGGCTTTTGCCTTTTGTGGAGATTTCACCAAATCTTTTCAGATTCTAGATGAGACTAAAGTTCCCCTTGATACCCAGTGTTTCAATGCTTTACTGATGGCATGCATCGCAGATAAAAAGTCAGGATTTGGCAGAGCTGTGAAGGTATGTGCTAGTTTCTGCTTGGCCTTATTTTTAATCTATGGACTTTTTAGCTACATATATTATTCTCCCTTGACAAAATAAATCCCAACCAAGTTTTCTGTCACTGCTCTCCCTCCATAGTGTGGGTTGAAAAGTTGACAGTTTGTTGTTTGTTTGTTTATTGCAAGTTTTAGAGCACTTACAACTGCTAAGGTCATATCAGCGCCCAGATTTAAGTAAGAGGATTGGCTGGTTCATGAAAGAACAGAGAGACTTTGGAGTAAGTAAAGAAAGGAAAAGGAAATTTTCTACCATTTCTTACACCGTTTTTGACTTTTTTGTTTGACTGGTATCTCATTGACAGGTGATGCAAATGATGAAAGAATACAACATCCAGCCTTCCCATCAGTCGTATAATTTGTTTCTACGCAGCATTCGAGATTGTGGTGTTGGTGATTTGAATGCACTGATTGCTGATTTTGGCCTGAACCAAGAGGAGTCTAGTGTTCCTGTTATGGATTTGTTCAAGACTGCTGGAAGAAGTTGTAAGTTACTGACCTCCCCTCAGGAAAACTGTAGAGAAGATAAGGATCAGGAAGGGGAATTTAAAATGATGAGAAGTTTTGAGAATGGTCAAGATCCAGTGGCAGTGGCAGACACAAAATCACATTCAGAGTTTTTGAAAATTAGACCTCTTTCACATTGTGGAGACGGGTTGCAGTTAGATGAGAAAACAATTGATGGAAGAACAGACAATGACATTGCAGGCATTGCTTTCCAGGACAGAGACACGGACAACAGGAGCAGGAGTTACTCGTCGCTGGCATTAGAGGAGTCTTGCGAGCTGCAGGATGCGGTGAACACTGCGTCCTTCAAGGTCAAGGCTATGGATAGTAACACTGGGATGTCACTGTTGAATGAGTCTACCAATTTTAAGACAAGTTTAGTCTTCTCCAGTCCAAAATTTGTTGGCTTGTCAGAGCTCGGGTCCAGGCAAGGCCGGTTGATGGTGGTGGGGGGAGTGGTGGCTCTCACCTCTCATATGAAGAGTCAGGGAATCGAGCCAGACATCAAAACACTGACACAAGTCCTTGCCTGTGTCCCAAACGATGCCAGGAATGATGCAATGATGCTGAACTTCATGAAAAGTCTTAGTGTTCAACCGGACTTGGACTTTCTTAACGACATCATGATGAGAAGAAACATGCGCCAAGAGAGTCACTCGGTCAAGGTAAACAGAAAATGCTTTTCTTTTGTTGGTTTTTAAACTTTAAAAAAAAATAGTGAGTGTGTCCCAAGGAGGTGGACTTAAGCCAAATTCTGTAACTTGAAGTGTACAAGTAAAATGTGAAGCCCACAGAGATGTGCTGTGCAAGGCTTTTTTGTTGTAAGAAAACAAGGTACTGTAAAAAAAAAAGTCACACCATGAGAACAGCCACATTCACATAGATAGTCTATGTACTTAAAATCTTACAAATATAAATTTCGTAGTTTTATACTTTCAAGTGTTACATTGACATAGCTTAGCTTGTTGTACTGCTTCCTATACTATTATCCATATTTTTACAGAAATCATCCATACTTTCTGACAGTTGTTACTCTCTGTTGTAATGAAGTTTGATTTAAAAAGGCTGGTCACAGTTTTATCGTCCGCAAGTATTTAAAACATACTCACTCTCAGGACATATAATTGTCATTTAAGAAATACTTTTGGGGGCTTTGCCTTTTGAATCTGCATTAGTATTCGGCTCACAATGCCCCCAGACTGCAGGGGGGGCTGGTTTCCTCATCAGTATACTGATGGTGATATTGTAATATAGATACATACTCCTTTACATACCTGCTCGAAGTGAGGTGATTATTATTCAGAAAAAATTCTTGCCCAGAGAAGATAGAAGTACTTTTGGTATGAGAATGAGTAGAACCCAGAATACATCCCATCCCACCCCCCCCCCCCCCCACCCCCTGGGCCACTGTATGGTGTGCTTGTTTCGTGATAGATTGTTTTAATTTTATGCCACCCTAACACTAACCATATGGAGGGTCATCATAGATGGAGGTTTCTTAAGTTTTCTTATGCATATTCAACCTGTGAAAATTCATTATAACTACAACTTCATACTTTTGTGTGCATGTTTTTATGATGGAACTGAGTTTGGCAATAAGAACATTGTTGTAGAGTAAGAAAATTTGTTCGTGTTCAGACAGATAAAATCCTTAAACTTAAACTCAATCTTGATTTCTCTTTTACTTGTAGGAGATTCTACCACTGATGTCCAAGTTACACATGACTCCAAATATGAGAACATATGCTGCTTTGGCCTTGACCTGTCGCTGTATCAATGATGCTCGTGATTTATTAAATGATATGAAGGTGAGAAATGTATACAACATAAAGACAAGGTGGTTGTCATTGTCACATAAGACAAGGTGATTGTCACAACATTAGACTATTTAGCCTACATGGCCCTTGACATCGTTTTACAAAGTCTTACTCTTACTCAGTTCAGTAGAAAATTTTAGATTCATATTTGGGAATGCGTTTTATCCATAGGACAGGTTGAAACACTCAAGGACACGTGACCTTTTGGTTATTCATATTTGATACGGTACTTTATTTATAGGACAAGCTGAAACAATCAAGGGCATGTGACACTTATTGGTGTTTTTGTTTTTATCTTCAGGCTGCACAAGTGGAACCCACAGTGGAAGTGATGGGTCATTTGATTTACAGCAGCTGGCTGAGCTTCACTTACAAGCTGCATCTGCTTCAGGAGATGGAAGACCTTACCATGCAGCCCAGTCCCAGAATTATCAGTATGATAGAAAAAAGCATTGCCGTCGCCAAACGTCACATTGTGACAGCGGTGAGTAGTCATAATGTTTTTATGTATGTTAGTTAATAAAGGATTGCAATTGAATTGCACAAAAACAAATATATTCTTCTTCTAATGATGAATGGATTTGAGAATTGACAACAGCACTACAATATTATTATGTATGTGAATGTGTGTAAAGATATTATAAATAAAATCTTACTTTTCCTCTGTGCCAGGAAAAATGTGTGGACACAACTAGCTTCTATCTGCAACCAAAGTTCCAAAGAAGTTTCAAGAACTTTCTAAAATTCTACGAATCTTGGCTGACTAGAACAGAGATTTACAGAGAACGACACCCTTGGGAAAGATTCACTGATTCCACCACATCCAAAGCTTTGGAGCAAAAAACACAGTGATTGTCCGGTGACATTATTATGTTTATAGAATTCAATCTTCAATGCAAACTTTTTCTGTTGAATTGATTTGAATATAGATTGAAGTGTGATTAAGTTTTGGGAAAAGATGAATTAAAGTTATGTTGTTAGTTTGTAATATTCAATGTCACTTCTTGTAATTAAATTAAAATTGGCTTTTTGCTGGTTTTGCTGTGAAAATTTCATTATTCTGTAACTTAATCAGACATTTTCTGTTTATTTGAAATATTTTTTGTTTCGCCGAGTCAACTATCCAAGAAATGTCCTGGAAATGGAAATTTAAACATACATGTAACTGCTTTTATTAAATCTCACTTCATATTTTTTTGGACAAGCCATACGCTTTAGATCATTGAGACCAGCCCAGCCAAGAATTCAGGGAGAAGAATTAAAAGAAGGTTTGATATAGGTTGCAGAAAGTGTTAAATAACTATGAACATTGTGCTCTTTAAAAAAAAAAAAAAAATAGGGCGGGCGGTTGGCGGGCGCTACTTCTGTTTCTTATCTTTTGGATTTATCTGTCATCTTACTTTTTCCAGCACTCCCTTAACAAGCATACACACACACAGCTGTTTTGTATCTGTTTGCTCAGTCTTGTCGTCCCAACAGACTTATGGTCATCCCCCATG
>JAUEKZ010179214.1:0-11957 GCA_031471865.1 Melibe leonina | reverse complement strand
CTCCTGAGAAAAAGGTATAAATAAGACAATTTTGATATTGAGATCGTTCATTTCAAGTCACATTTATCAAAATTATGGCCTCGTTGCATTTCGAACAAAGAGTCAACACAGAAATATTAGAGTTAATCTAAAATCAGATAATAAATTTCTCTTCCTCCATCTTAATAACAATTATTTTGCATCATTTTGGTTTTTAAAAGATGTTTAGACATGATAACTTCTCTCTTGTAGAAACTGAGTGCGTGTATGCATAGTAATTAGTAATTGTAAGTACTCACATCAAAGCCAGTATTAATTCTCTAACATATACGAATATGCAATGATGCCAAACAACGCTTACATATTTGTAGGTACTGGCAAAATGCAAACACGTTTTCTCTATTGAGCCAAGCACAATGATATGATTTTTTGGCAACCCCCCCACCCCCCCCCCCCCCCAAAAAAAAAACAACAACTAGAATATGCACTGCAAAGTGGAGGACTAGTGATTTAGTGAGCCCGGCATAAAAGGTTTATACATCGAGATCTCTAAGTTTGAGAGCGTTAAGACCAAGCTAGTCCCATTGACAATAAGGCTAGCCCTCGCCTGTGGCCTTTATTTATGACATTGTCACCTCATATGAAAACAAACCCCCATGTTTTCTGGTTGTTAACATTGCTGTTTCCCTTCAGAGGCCGTGTCGTGCCTTAAGCTTGATTGAATGCTCGTAAGATTTACAGCCAGATCAATTTTCAGTGCCAGTTAAAAAATATTAATTACAACGCTGCATGCACCAGTGCGCTGTTGCTGATTGCGTGTGGTAATGAAACGAAATCCAGAAATCCTGCGAAAACAAAGCATCCCGAAAAAAAGTATCCTGAAGAATATGTTTTTTGCTTAAGGAACAAACTGTCTGTAATGATCAATTAATTGTATTATGCAATAAAAATCCCCTGCGTGTTCGTTGTTGGGTTTGAAAGAAGAATACAAACATCTAGTCTTCCTTATTCATACTTCTCCTTGAATCAGGACCCTTCGTGATTTCACCTTTTCTCTAGGTCTAGGAATGCCCTCCCCCTCCCTATACCATACCCCCTCCCCCACCTCTCTCTCTCTCTCGCTCTCTCTCTATCTCTCTCTCTTTCTCTCTCTCTCCCTCTCTATCTTCTCCTAATCTATTTTCCTGGTTCACACCCTCCACACTGTTTCCTCTCTCTCTCTCTCTCTCTATATATATATATATATATATATATATATATATATATATATCACTCGCGGTCTTTTCATTTTTCTAACTAATTTCCTCTCTAAAAATTGCTTAATATCTTTGTCTTGATCTCTCCTTAAACACAATTACAGAACGACTTAGATCTGAATTTTGAAATTACACACAATGTGGGTAAAAAAAAGAGTGATTAGTATAACAAACCAGGGAAAGTTTAATATTTACTTTGATATAGGTAGAGCTTCCACCTAAGAACTGGTGGGCCGGGGTTCCCATCTCGACCGCATCACGAAAAAGACACTAAAATCTGTATTCTAGCAGCTGTCAGGCTTGTCGTTCGTAATCATGGAAACAGTACTTAGACTGGATGCCCGGTGTCAGAATACTGTGACTGGTTGGGGTTTTCTAGTTAGCCCTTCGAGTATCCCTGCGTGGCAGCACGTTAAATTGTCTAGCAAACTTCGCTGAATAAACATAACTTTAAATGAAGTTTAAAATTGTTGAAAAAGGCAAGATGAAACAACCAACTAACGTAGGCACACGAGTTATGTAAAAAAAAAAAAAACCCTTAAAAATTCCCTTTCCGTATACATTTACGTTCAGCGAAATCTCCTGTCCATCAAAGTTAAAGGATAGTCATTCACATCAAAGTGTGCACCCACGGCTTGAGTAGAACAATAATATTTGTCATTTTTTGTGTTGGCGTGGATCAAATACATAACTAGAGATCGAGTCGAGCCACATGAATGTGGAGGCGAGGGGGGCACGAATTTATTCGCTGCAGTAATCTGTATGAGGTGCGGTGTTCGCTTAATCCGATTAATTGACCTGAGACGATATTGAAATGTTATAGCTTGCCTTTGCAAATCAATACAGATTCGATCAACAAAAACAATAATAATAGAACATGGCGTACTACATAATATTGGCAGTCAATTATTCTGTGCGTTGATAAATAGTCTTCTCTTAGAGTTAGAGCGGCTCATGTTATTGCTGTACTTGTAACACACCCATTTAGTTCTGGGCATTGTGTTGGTTGGTGGGTTGCCTGTAATGTTGCCTGTTTAACGCTCTTTGAACACATTTAATGTCATATCAAAGGTAGAGCTCATTAGACAATTTCAGGTGTTCCCATACAGAAATAAACGGAGGGCTCACTCGAATATCTCGTCCAACCAAAGTATACTGACACCGGGCCAACCAGTCTAAGCATTGTTCCCATAATGCCGAGTGCCTGACGGGACAGTTGCTAAAGTGCTGGTCAACGCCTATGACGCTGCAGTGACTCGAACCCCCTTTTTACCACTTTAAAAGCTGCAATACTGTTACACAAGACCATATAATATATATATATATATATATATATATATATATATTATATGGTCTTGTGTAAGTACATACCCAGCATACGACTCAACCTGCCTTTGTCTCTCTATTCCTTAATTAATTAAAAGGTAAATCTTGATAACAATAAAAATGAGATTTCCATTTTTAGCTTTATCAATCATTCTACTCCTTTGATGTAAAAGTTATTTCAGCCTTTTTATCTGACAGGGGAAATTTATAACGCTACATTATTTAACATGTTATACGCTGTTTTCGGGGAAGGGGTTGTTTTGTTTTTGCTTTTACAAACTTTTAAATATTCTTGAAAATCATTCTTTTAAAAAAGTCATCGAAGTTAATTTACATTCTTTATTATTATTGCGAACAATCCAAACACCATTGGTGACTTTGATAAGAGCTTTGATCTATTTCTCTAATGTTTAGATGGAACAAGGTTTAAAGACGCAATATACGTAAAAATTCTCATAGTTATCAGGCAACAGTATAAGTCTTTGGGTGCACGGTCTCAATTTCTAATCATTTTCTTCCTTTTTTTTAGATTTCACAGAGTGTGCATTCTTTATAGCCCCATAAAACTTATCTCCCGTTCGACAATGATAGTTAAAGGCCTGACCTGAAGTTCAGTTTTCGAAGAATCAAATCACATATACCGAGTGCTATATGGCACACGAGCTATCGATACAGATATAAAAAGCTCTACGCTGAAGTTATCTTCATGTGTGAACTAGAAAGTAAGAAGTCTTCTATAGGAATGAAATTCGAAATAAGTAATTATTGTCTTAGGATAAAAAAAAGAGACAAAACAGGCAGTGAGCGTAAAGTGTTTAGAGTTAGTCTAGTTCCGGATGCGTCACACACAAGCCCTGTGTGGTAAAATTAACAAAGTCCCGTAGACACTTTTACAATCGGCGCCGCTGGTCACCAGGCAGAGGGTCTACCTCCGACCCGATAAGTGGATGGTTCCAACCTCGGCCGCGTCAAACCAAAAACAAGAATATTGTTATTTTAGCAGCTATCTCGCCACAGGTGCTAGCACTCTGGGAACATTCCTAAGACTGGTGGGCACGGTGTCAGTATATTGTGACTGAATTAATTATTCGAGTAAGCCCTTAATTTATATATACATGTGGCAGCACGTTAAATTTTCAAGGAAACTCTGATTTCAATTATATAGGGGGGGGGGGGGGGGTTAAAAAAGAAAAAACAAAAACTTATACAGATTGGGAAGATACAAAAAGCTTTCTGAAAAATTATCAAGATGTCTTGCTTTGCTCGGCACAAAAGAACGAGTTCCGTGTCAGAATGATTTTACTCATCACAATGGAATCAAATTTACCCATGGAGGGCAATACAATAATATATTTGACAGAAAGGTCAAACACGTTTTCTTCAATTATCTCACACTTGCAATAACAAACTGTGTGGCTGTGTGAAGAAACAAGTCCGTCTTCGTAGAGAAAAATAAGATACATTGAAGGTATCATTAATAAACTATAACAAGAGAAGAACAGGAAAGCAAGAATAGAAAAATATTCTATATTGATGAATTCAATATTGCTAAACCTTTATGGACTGAACCATAGTTTCAAGTGAGGCTTTTTTCAATGGATGTGTCCAAAAGAAGTCAAGCTAAATAAACATATATCTGACGATCCCCACATCACCCATTCCCGAATGGTAATTTGGATTGAATGTATATAAACATACGCGGGCACATTTTTACATGTGTGGTCAAAGCAGGTTGACAGGTGAATAGGAAAGGATAAGATTAAGTAAGTAAGATAACTAATTAATGGTTGGCTCGTCAGTAGTTGCCTGTCAAACACAATTCAGGCAGGTTACATCATAGGTGGAGCTTGGTAGACGAATCAATGAGATGCCACATTGAAATAAACAGAAGGCTCACTCAATTATTTCACCCAATCAGGACATTATACTCTACTGATGATAATGCGCCAACCGGTCTTAGCGCTGTTCCCCTAATGTCGATCGCCCAGCGGGACAGCTGCTTAAATTCAAATGTCGATTTTTACATCTTTTAGATGTTATGTCGCAACAGTAGTTGAAATCCTGACCTATAGGTTACAAGGTGGACGCTCTATCTCTTGTGTTACGACGGCGGTGATACACCTAGGTATGGATGACTGTAATCAAACAGATGTAATACAGAGGATGAGTATGGAGAGGCATCTTGAAGGAATAAATCATTCTACGAAATATTCATGATTACAACTTATTTAAAAAACAAAAACAAAAAAAGACAACGTTTCTACATTTTGACAGCGCTTTAAAAGTAATTTTATGACCAAATTTTTCTCAGGTGAGTAATAAGCAGATGACGTCATTTTTATCCGTTTATAAAGAATAAAGAACATTATCTCTTACCCAGAACTATCAGTGATATAGGAAATGTCACAATCTCCACACAAACGCTGAGAGGGAAGAACAACAGTGTATTCATGTGTGGCCAGATAGCGAGGGAATATCGGAGATTGTTTGCTCAAGCCCCATTCCCTAAGTCATAGACCAGTTTAAATGCCTGCGTTCTCGACCGCGGATTATGGCGAAGTGGCCCTGGCTGCACCAATAGCCTTGTCATAATCCCGATCGCGGCGAAACTAATCCGTTTCTTTGGCTTTGAAGCCAGACTAATGGCGGCTGTAGCGGCTGCGTAGGTGACCAGACAGTGCCCCTAGAAATGGCAAGCTACACAGTATTATTATGTCGCAGTGAAATCTATTAGTACACTTAAGGTAATCTCTCTCAGCCTGTGTCGTATGGTGGCATTACTAATTATTGACTTTGCTTTGCCACAAGCATAATATTTATATTTCATCACTTACTCTAAGAACACCTAGCCATATCCTCTATTATATAGCCTTGAGGTTGAGCTCTGTACTTGCTGCTTGGGGAATTCACAGAATCGAAGCCTGTTGTTCACGGGTATTGAATAAGCTCAGCTTGGTGAAAAAATCGGAAACGTGTCTTCAAATGAAGGGAACAAAAGAAGATTCCAGTTTCCCAAGAAATACGGTCTGTAACAGAGAATCTTTGAGAAAGATTTCACCATAAAATTCAGTGACCGGGGTAAATGTTGACACTGACACGGACATGACCAATGCCATTCTAACACCACACGTACACAGTTCCCGGCAAGCGTCCTTCTGGACTACCAAGCATTATCATCATCATCATCGCCACCATCGTACACATCGCAATCATCATGATCATCAACATTGCCATTATCGTGATCATCCTCTTCTCCTTCTTCAAATTATGAACTTTTTATTTGATGATGTACGCCATGCCATAACTGTGGGCACTATTGACCATACCATGACTTATACCACGCAAGCATGAGAGAGAGGGGGGTTGGGAGAGAGGGTCGAGAGGGGGGAGGGTATGACAGAAATTATTAACGAACGCCGGTGACCGGAGATGGAATAATCCACAGAATGTGCCAATAGTCGAGATTGACAGGCCAAGGCCGAAAATCCCTATTATATTAATGAAGGGGAGAGAACCTAGAAGGAAGCACTCACTGATCACGGAGGGTGGTGAAAATAGACACGGCGAAGTCTTCATCTTACGTTGCATATCAGACACACCTTTAATTTAACGATCTATATATATATATATATATAATTATAACTTTTACAAAAAGAACCCAGACTCACGTAAATAGATGTTGCGCCAAGATTTAAAAGCTAAGCTACTGGACCAATTTCATGACAAGATGTCAGAAGGGCAAATTCTAAATTCGATATAGGCTCGAACTTTATTTTCTAACCACTCAAAAAGCATTATCTCAAACTGAAAATCGAGCTAAATTTTAGATTTAAGTCTCCGACTTAACTTTTTACCTGAATTTTGAGACCGCGTCGTATCTAGGACGTAAAAATCGGCATTTTAGCAGCTGTCCCGTGAGGTTTTCTGCATTGGGAGAAAAATGCCATGACTGGTTGGCCTGGTGTAAGTAAACTGTGACTAGGTAATGCATCTTGATAAACCTTTTGTTTATTTATGCGAGTCAGCGTATTAACTTGTATAAAGAGCTTCACCTTTTAAATTACCTAAAATGAGTTTAAAAAGGTTGCTTGACTGACAGCTAAAGAACCCAAGCCAGACAGTCAATAGTGGCGAAGGTAATTTTAAAAGCAGACTACGATCTTAATTTAGACTTCTTCCCCCAACCACCACTCCCCCCCCCCCCCTATTTTTAATTAGCCCGCTAGGTGCAGTTTGGTGAAGTGGTCTCACACAGCAAGTTAGATTCTGTCTGCTTTTCATCTCATGAAAAATGTAAATCTCCGCCGCCTTGTTTTCTTACTAGCCACTCCTATCGATAACAGGTTACGGTGGGGCGGCCTCTGTTGAAGTGGCCCGGGTCGTTTGAGATGAATATTCATGAAGTGGTCTGCAGGGACCATAGGACAGCTTGCCTACATAGGTAGCTACCTAGCTACGTTACACGGGGAAAGACTCCACGCTGTTTATTGTGGGTTTTTCTCCACACGTGTGAATCGCGGAAGCATATTTTAATGCTTCAAAGTGACTGAAATAACTCTAATATTCTTCTCTTTTTCCAGGAGGCTTGTACTTGTAGCAGCAGCACAATATATAGCTATAAGTCCTGGGGTTTTGGAAGTTGATCCATACCAGTAACGCTTTGGGTTTTTTTCTCGATTGGCAGGGAAATTCAATCAAAACATCCCACTTTACTTATGTGTTACATGGGCACCGACCCATGTGTTCATAATCGGCTTGTGAAAGCAAACTGCGATAGATACGAGGACCACTGTCCTATCCACAGGGTGGCCAATTATTGTTACCTGCTCGCCATGGTCATGGGTATAAGCTCCGCTTATTTAGGCCTGATTATTCAAATGGCTTACCTGTACTTCACAACTCTATCTGTATTTTTGTATGCGTAACCATTTCATGGATCACGCGTCCTCCTTGGAACTCCCATGTCGGGGTTTGAACTCTGTTTACATCGTACGTAGGCCCGATAGCTCAGTCTGCACATCGTCTGACTATCACTCAGTTCTGAATCCTTGTGTCGTGTGGCGTGGGTTCGATCCCAGTCGAAGCAAGAATTATTTTTCTGGGCCTTCCTGTCGGCCCTATGCCGTATGCCTGGTGCAATCAGGACTCTACTTCTGATCCCCAACACTCAGTATAGAGTATGCTACTCATTTTACTTTTTTAATTCATAGCTTTCTCTTATGTCAAAATCGGCATTTTAGCAGCAGTCCGCTCTGCATGATGAGAACAGGGCTAAAACTGGTTTGCCCAGTGTCAGTACTCTGTGACGGAGTGATTTCTTCGAGTCATCTCCATTTGGAAGCATGTTCACTCGACTAGAGAGCGCATCCGCCTCTGATATGACTTAGATTATATTGAAATTGGAATTAAACAGGCAACAACCAACCAACTAATACCATGTAGCTGTAAGACACAATCTTAGTTCCTTGTCCCCCATCTACATAAAACAGGCACAAGAGATAAGAGCTAATTCCTCTCTTTACGAGCCTTAGATAACAACCCGTAATTAATTTCGATGGACAAAAAGGCAGGTTAGAGCTTGGAAAGATAAATAAGGGGGCGGAGGCAGTAGGAAGACAACACGAAGAGGGAGGGGGAGGTGAGGTAAAGAAATTGAAAGAGTAAGAGATGGGGTACAGTGTGCGTGAGAGGTGTTTGCAAGAGAGAGAGAGAGAGAGAGAGAGAGAGAGATAGAGAGAGAGAGATGATATTTAAATACCACAGTTGAATCCATGTTTTCAACTTCTAGCGTATGTATTTATATTGTCTGTAGATATTTCTTTCGCTGTTAGTCTCTATGTATGTCTGTCACCCTCTCTGTGTTTCTTGGGAGTCTGAGCAAGAAGACATGTGCAGTTTAATTATTGTCGAAAGTGATCATAAAATTAACAGGTTTGTTTTTTTGTTTCCAGAGATCAAAACCGATTAATATACGTAATGCATAACAAACAATATCGTCTATTTTTGCTTGATATGAACTTGGTCTTCATTATTACAGAAATTTACGGAATCAAAATACCTACTATAGATCTCTTTTTACGTCAACACTTACCTATGTGTGAATCAAAGATGAAGGAAAACAACAGCAACAACAAAAACATTACACGTATACTATACAGATCCCGGAACACTTTGTGCTGTTATAATCAGGAAACTCAGCGGATTGCCAAGAGCTACTCACCTATTGAGCGTGCTAAGAAGTTTTGAACTTAAAGGATATTCTTATAACTTTACAGGCATTTATGTAGACGCCATGGTAAGTTATTTTGCAACAAACAGATACAACTGCAATGGTTGCCAAGAGCAATGAATGACGGAACATGTGTTCTTCTAATAAATCAACCTAAGATCGTCTCGCTCCAAAACGACGACTAAAATGTAATAATGAATTATAGAAGTAAGTGTGTCGGCAAATGCGTGTCATTTCAACTCCAAGTCGGGTAGAAGTGTCACCCGGTACAGTGAATGGTCCATCAGACATTGTGACTGATCTGCGTCAGGCTGACCATCGGGACCATTCTGATCAGTGGTCAGCATTATCTGTTACTTATTCATGGGCTGAGCACTGGACGTCAGAGAAACCTATTGAATTCTTCAAGACTATTATGCTTGTAGTCCTCATAGTATTACTTTGTATGTCTGAGTGACGACACTTTATCTGTCTGTATCTGTCTGACTTTTGAATGCGTCTATGTTTGTTGGGAGTTTAAAGGCGCTTTCAACTTCTCGTGTGATATAGCCCCAAGGTTAAGCAAGAGGATGGATAAGTAAAAAGAACAGTTATATATGGATCCTGCCATGGAAATGTCACTGAAAGATGATTTACAAGGAAGAGGATATCGTCTCTCAAAAGATGACAAAGAGATTATTTAAAAGAAAGACAAAAACCATCATCTCTTGCAATCACAAAAAAGGAAAGCACAAACAAAGGATGGCTACCACCCAAATAATGCATGATGGTTCAGGGAGACCCATGATTTTCTACCGCCTTTTGTGTACAAAAGCATTGTCCTTCTAGATAGCAAGTGACCCTGTATTAAGGAACAGCAATGGAAAACATGGGAGATAACCAGATGTCTGTTAGCACAACAGGTATGACAAATTCTGATCTAGCAGACTACAAAAAAGCAGCGTTTGTTATAGTGAGCACTGAAGGGAGGGTTGGACAAGTAAAATTGTCGAAGACACCAAAAGTGAGGAAAAAAAAGTTGGGCCCACCTGGGTTGCCCCCCCCCCCCCCCAAGCAACCTGCACGTCTGTATCTATCACTGTTTGTTTTTTTCTCTACATTTCTTTCTGTAGCGAATGGCTGGCTACTAAGTTATTCTCATTAAGCTTTCAAAGTTGTTGATTGAATTATCAACTCGAATAACTGCGCTGCCAATTTAAGATTGGCTTGTGCCCAGACGATTGGCGAAATAGTTGCGATTGACAAAAAAGCGGACTGACTCTCACATTCAGCGGATTACAGCAAATGGGAAGATGGAAAATTGTGATTTGTGGTCTATCTTGCCATGGAGGTTATACATGCCAAATTCTGTGCACGTGAAGAAGTCTCTAGTCTACCTGTGAGTTTTGTGTTGAGTCTTGTGTTATTTTAGTCGGATAGAAAATTGGGTAGATTTACTATGAAAACTGATTACTAACTTGACCGAAGAACAGATTTTCATTAATAAGTGATATGAAAGGAAGTCCTTGGCCCGATTTGATGACGCCTGACTGAGGCCTAGTCTGAGCCCAAATTACAAATTAAGCTTGATTTAAGGTCGGACTGAATGCTTTGGCCACTCAAAAATTCTCAAACGTTCAGCCCGAACTTCAACCCAGCTGTTTGGGGTCTAGTTTCGTACCTGCCGGTGTCATAAAATCGTCCACAGGTAGATCTTTAACAAAAATGAAACAATAAATGGGAATTTCCCATACTGCGTTTATTACTGGATTCAATCCGTGCATCCCCTATACAATTACCTCTACATCAAATATTGAACACGTCACTTCGATCTCCATGCCCTAAACACACAAGCAGAGCAAAGCCCCACGGACCTCCACCACCAAGCTTTGATGTACTGGTATCATGAACTAAATAGCCGCGGGCACCCCTCCCATTTGTGCGATCACGCAGGAAGCAATTGAGAAAGACTCCCAATGAGAAATAAAACTAAAACTAAGAGAGAGAGAGAGAGAGAGAGAGAGAGAGAGAGCGAAAATGCATCGCACGCTATTGCTATGTCTAAAAGTAAACAACAAACGACAGCAACAAAAAACACGAAAACACGCACACAAAATATAAAACAACATAGCAACCCCCTGCCACCCAAACAAACAAGAAACAAGAAAAGAAACCAAGAAGATGGAAATGAAATAAAAATAAAGCAAAAAGATTGCTTGATTGGCCTTCTCATTCTTGTAGTTCATTTATAGAGGCAGAATTGATTACAGGGAAAATAATATGATCCTGTTCTCAATGATAGGGGAAACGAAATTCCAGGATGTAGAGCTATTTTTCAAAATATTTCATGATATATGATAAATAATATTGATTGCCTATAAAAATAAAATGTACTCGTGACAATTTAATTTCAAGGAGGGTATACAATTTAAAAAACAAAAATGAAAAAAACAAAACAAAACAGCGTACAAAAAAAACCACATAAAAAACCCACTACATAACTATTCCCTTATAACCTTTTTGTACTTGAAAGATGGAAATGCCTTTTCTGTTTCCTAAACACTTATACTGTACCGTTGTGATTCGACTAAAAGCAAACAAAGAAAAACAGTAAACGCCAAAACGCTGTTGTAGGTTCTGCAGGGGTCAGTGATCAAGGGGCGAGCACAATTCAAGCATGAATGACGGTAGACACGATACGATGTCATTGGGTGACGGAGTGTTTCAAATTTTCACCTGTTCGGTCCAAAAACTAATCTTAACCAAAAAGCTAATCTGAACCCTTTCAATGCTATGGTTATTTCTCAACATTTCCAAGATTTACGTCTTTTCATACTAGATAAATCAGATTGCAGTGGACTGGCAAATGCCAAAAGGCTTTTGGCATATATCATCAGTGCATTGAAATGTGATTTATCTGGTCTACGAACACGTACATTTTGAAGATTTCGTATGTTCTAATTGTTTAGAATCAGACCCCGCTGTGAAAGGGTTTAGAAAGCCATGTCCACTGACGTAGTGCTCTTGGGTAAAGCATTTTACTTCACTTACCCACATTGCGGCACTACACTGCGGCTGGCGCCTTGGATAGGCCATGAATACATTTCCTCTTGGTTTGCCATCTTGTTCAATATAGACATCGCTACAAGAAGGAAAGGAAATAACCGAGAAATGAAATGCCATGCCGT
>JAUEKZ010179213.1:13573-24683 GCA_031471865.1 Melibe leonina | reverse complement strand
ACTAGGAAACACAAATATGTAGCCTTTGATGTAATGTTCCTTAAATCATGAATGTCATCAGATTGGATTAATTGTTGTATAAATGGCTTAAAAAGTATCAAAGAGTTCTTAAGCACCACCAAGATCATACATTTACCTCCTGGTCTTTTTCATTTTCTAATCCTCATAAAATGACACCATCGCACAAGTGTGTGTGTGTGTGTGTGTGTGTGTGTGTGTGTGTGTGTGTGAGTAAACAGCGCTTGCATTATTGTTGTGAGTGTTTTGACACAAAGCATTCGGTCATTTCCTACCCCGAGATTCAAACCCTCTAACCATAGTCACATGTTCGCAATAGACTGTATTATTATGTTGACGTCATTACGACCACATGCCCGCAACCAAGTGAGTAGTCTAGTGCTCCCCTTTGATTCCCCTCCCAATAACATCATAACACAATTGTGTGTGTTAGTACAGTGCGGTCATAGTTCGTACTATTGTACCTGAACGCGATGATGTAGAGGGATACAGCCTATAAAAACTGCCTGCAAGTACGTTCGGGACTTATCACATCTCGACTCCTTGTTGGTTGCTGTATGTAGCCTGTTAAACGTGCTTTTTTATACACTTTATGTCATATCAAATGCGGAGCTATCCAGACAAGTTAATGTGATGCCACACATATATCAATAGAGTGCTCACTCTTACATCTTTCTAACCTAGTCGCAGTATACTGCAACAGGCCAACCAGTCGTAGCATTAGCAGGACAGGCAGGACACCTGCTGAAATTCAACATTTACGTCTTGGGTATGCCGTGGCTGGGGCTCGAACCACCGAGCTACCGGCTTCGAGGAAGCAACTCCACAACCATCATTAAATCGGTTTTCTTACTAACTTGCCCAACTTTACAGTTTTGCAGTTGAGGATTAGGGGGGGGGGTGTGCTCATGGTCATTTTATTTTTTTAGTTTCACTAAACCTTGAAAAGAAAAGTGTACATCTTAAAAGTGTTCTGCAGGCGCTGAGAAGATATGAAATAAGCAAGATATACAAATAAAATGTCGACAAGAAACAAAGCTCAAGAAAAGAAGAATTTCGGAAATTGAACCTTGGACCTTGCAAGTCGATACGAATGCACTCCTAGCTGTATTAAAAGCCTCCGGTTTTCTTTTTATTTAAGACTATATGTTATAAGAAAGTATGTTTTGTTGTTGTTATTACTGTTGTTGTTGTTGTTGGGGTGGATTGTTATTCTACTTGATAAAGAACATTCTGCTTGACTGATTCCCCAATCCATGTAATACATCCTCTCTCTAAAAAAATTAGAGATGTCTTTGGACATCCATTTCAATCATTGCAACACCAAATGTAGAATAATGATGATAGCGTATAAATAAATCAAAATGCAAGCACGTTAGATGGCTGTCTAAACAGAATAATGGTTTTGAGCATGATGATAGTATATGGATTATATATTTAGTATATTAATATTGTAGCCCATAGGTTTTTCAAGCGACGAGTTGTGGGGAAAAGGAAAATTTTAAACTATGAATTGAAGTTAGGGAGGTTTTGTGTATTTATTCGTATTTTCATTCAAAATAGTTAGCAAAACAAAACAAAAACAAAAACCTTACCAGTATAGAATTTGACCCGTTTATCTAATGGAGGGGAAGTTCGTCCAATGCCGGTAAGTTGTGTTTTACAGCAGCGCCAAAAAGGATATTAATAAAAAGAAAGCGCAGATGGATGAAACAGCGCCACATCCTGTTTTCTTACTCCCTAGAGGTGGGCGTGATAGAATGGAGGTGTCAATGCTTTCACGTACAGAGGGAGCAGTAACAATGTATGTACCAAGCTATTATTGTAATCATAATTTTGCTTTGTTACTGTTCTCGGGTAAGAAGCGACCTCGAGTTAGTAGGCGTATCGATCCATTTAATGACTAGTACTAGCACTCTACGTAGCATTCCGTATGGGTTGCTGTTTTCGCGATAAACTCCCCCAAACGGCTGTCAGCCCCTGATCAAATAATAAAGCATCAGGTTGGAAACCGTTTTCATCATATTGTGAAGTTTTGAAGTAAAAAATTTGGAAATCAATTTATACCGTTCTGATCACGAGTCCAATTAGTTAATGATTAATTAAACCCCATGCAATGGGCAGACCAAGCGACAAAAGTGATTGCCCAATTAGCAACAATAAGAATTGTATAAACAATGATATAACAACAAAAGTTAGCACGAATGTAAAATTCGGATATACTGTGTAAAAATATATCGCAACCAAAGAAACAAGATTTCTTTTCGTTCTACAATCCATTTACGAACAAGCCCACATCCATAAAGATAATTATTATCATTATTATTATTAGATAAACGATCGCTCTCTGACGCTACTGAGCAGGGGTAAAATCTGACATCATAGTATGTTAAGACTTGGCTTATTTCATTGCTAAGGTTTTCCCCCACACACGCCGTCATTCAACCAGCCCTAAATGTTCCAGTCCAGTGGACTCAAGTGAGGACTATTATCTAAGATCCAGTGGTCTTTCCTCCAATGACAAACTGTCTGGCCAACAAAATCGTTCTACTTTTCGCATGGAAGAACTCTGGAAATGTGAAGAAAAACTTTGTTACGTCTCTCACGAAATCCAACAAATAGCAAGGGCTGCACTAAAAGAACTCTATTGTATTGGTCTGTGTTCAAGGTGACAGAATGCGATGTTCAAAGAGAAAAAAAGGTGGTCTAGTGATGTCTTGATGGATGTCCATACAGTTGTGAAGACCTTTCTCCATACAGCAGTGTCCTTGTCTCACATATAAATTGTGACTCGCCTGAAGAGCGCTTGCCTTGTCCAACGTGTTTCAAATGTTCGCTGCTTCCCGAGGGATCCTATCAAATGTTAGCTGTCTATTTTATCGTGTGTGTGTGTCTCTGCTTCCTGTTTTATGACGTATCCCTTGTTGAAGATTCAGATGTCATTCTGAATCATTTATTGAAGGAGGAAGGAGGAATTTAATTACATCCGATTCATTCTTTTCAGAGAAGAAAATGGACTCAAGCCAACAACAGATGAGGTTGCACGAACTGCCGATGCTTTTAATAAGAACGATAAAAAAGAAAGTAAACAAAAGTAATGGGAAGAGAGATAACAATTAGAACAACTGGTTCCTTACACATAGTTTGTGGATGAGAAGAACATCTTAACATCCCCCCCCCCCCCCAAAGATATGAGCATCTCACAAATTGAACTCAGAATGTTAAACTTAATCTTATTCTAAGTCACAGAAAAGGAAATGTTAATCCATATCCTGTGATGCTTTTACGGTCATTGGAGTCACAGATGCCTGATACAGTCAGTGGCTTATTATTATCAGATTTTAGGAATGTCAGTTTCTGATCAATTGTCCCATTTACGTATCTGAGTAAGTTTTGTGTCATTGGCATGTCATATTTTGAACTACAGTTCATGAATTGAGACAATTTTGTGACAGTATATGAGATATCTGGCCTAGTGGCTGTCATAACATATATATATATATATATATATATATATATATATATATATATCAGTGCTCCTACAATCTGTCTATAAAGATTTTACTCATCAACACTTAGTGGCTCAGAAGCTGGGTTTTGAGAACTCATTTCACATGGGGTAACCCTCGGTTTGCAATTTTGCATACCAAACTTCTCTAGAAATTTTGTCACATATTTTGCCTGGCTCGTGGTTATTTGATTGTTTTGAATTTGAAATTCAATACCAAGAAAAATAGATACTTTACCTAGGTCTTTCATTTTGAAATAATTAGCAAGGTTTTGTTTTAGAGGATGTATTACATCTTGTTTAGCAGCTATCAACATATCATCAACCCACACCAATATAAACATATTTTCACCTGGTTTCTTTCTAGTACATACTACAAAGGTCATTGATTGATCTCTTATTTCATGCTTGTTTAGTCAAGTAGGTAGGGAGTGTATGATTCCAATTTCTCCCAGATTGTTTGAAAACATAGAGGGACTTTCTTAGTCTGTAAAACAATGTTTCATTGGGATCATTAACTTCGAATCCTTTAGGTTGTTCTATATAATATATTTCTTGATCAATGGGTGCATTCAGATATGCAGCTTAAACATCCATTTGATGTAATACAAGGTTATTTTGTTCTGCAATTTCAGTCAAAATTCTTATGGAGCTCATGCCAGCTGTAGGGGAAAATGTTTCCTGGTAATCTGTTCCTTCAATTTGTGAATCACCTTTGGCAACAAAACGTGCCTTTACAATGTCATTATTGTCTTTGTCATGTTTTATGTTAGACACCCATTTTCCTTTAATGGCTTCCCTGCCTTTAGGCAAATGGGGAAAGATCATATGTATCATTTTCCACGAGAGCTTGCATTTCGTTTTTCATTCCATTCAACCATTTCTTAGAGTTTGGGCTAAAGAGAGCTTCAGAATAACATTGAGGAACATTCAGCACATTGGAATAGCAATAATGGAGCGTGGCAGAATTTGTTTCTTTGCCTTTTTGTTTGCTCATCCAAAATTGGAATTTCTTCCTCAATGTTATTCTGGGGTAATTCATTAATGGAATTTTGATCTGGAGAAGTTTGTTGACCTTTTGGGCAAACAAATTCCTCCAAATCAACTCCATCATCATCATTTTCAATATGACTACGTGTTAAGTAGTAGTTGTTGTGCTTGACGGTTGGTCCCAACCGCTGCCAATCTTCAGCCCATTCTAGGGTGAAAATTGGTGGGGAGACTGCCCAGCACTGACTCTGGCGAGTGGTTCGGGCGTCAGATTGGGAAACCTAGACGACTGATGTCGTTCACTCCCATCGCGCGGCGCACTACTACGGCCTTCCCGCGATACTATAATTTAAGAGTCTTGTGGTGAAGTCAAGACTCAACAAACCCAGAGACCTAAGGATCAGCTCCACTTTGGCACTTCGTGAACGCAATGCTCGCTCAGACAACATGTGCGATTTTTTTTGGTATCGAGCTATATATCCTGATAAATTATTTAGTCAGATATTAACCTCACCCATGTGGAAAGACGATGATTTCGTTTAAAATTACAATGCCTATATATTAAAAACAAAAATTTTAATTATTGATATATCACATAAATGACGACGGAGGGGGGGGGGGGGGGGTACCTGAATTCGACATATGTTACCGATATATGACACACAATGGTGAGTTGATAATTTGCAAAACTACAAACTATGTCAGTCATTTTTTTAATCTGATACTAAAAATCGCCACACATATTGATCAACCTCGCTTATAAATGCCTGCGATTTTTTCATCACGATTTCCCTAAAGGTAGATAGGCGGGTGAAAAGTTATGATGAGGAAAATTGATATCGATTTCATTTTGCTGATCATGTCGCTAGTAAAGTGTCAAACAGACCTATCAGTTCTCCTATAATTGTTCTCGTCAACCTTTTCACCCATTCACCTGGCTGAGCACAGGATCAAGATTGGAAGAAACTTACTTGCCTCTGGTATATGAAGCCAATACCGAGAAAACACTCATTTCATATTTCATATGATAATATCCATCCATCGTTTTTGTTTTGTTTTGTTTTCGGGGAATTTTGTGAGGGTTTTTTTGTGGAGTTTTTTCGGGGGGGGGGGGGGGGCTTCTTAATGGTCGAATTACAAAAAGTCCATCCAGGTGCCGATAAAAAAGACACCCATAATTTACATTTTCTTGCCACAATGGCTGAGGTCAGAATTACTCATGAGATTAATCACCATATTCCTTGCGGGATTTTATCACGATTTCACCCACGCCAGTTTTATTCCATTCAATGGCTAAAAATGCGAGTATCTAAAAGAGTAGTGAAATAACAGTTGTAGGATCTACACGGGCCTATTTAGAGAGCCAGAATTTATCCATGTTTCTGTAGGATGTAACGAACAAGTGGCCGGTCCTTGGTTCGAATTCCCCGCTCCGGCCACTTTTCTACTTACTTATTTTTCTGCTTTATTGTCGGCAGTGCTTAAAACCCCAATTCAACTAATGGGTACTTATTGCAGGTATAAGTGTTTTACCTTTGGTGACTATGGTGTTTTCAATATCCTAGCTTATACTATTCTGTTTCTATTGTACTACCTATCAAGTCATGACGAAAAACAAACGTATTTACGCACCGTGAAACACACATAAAATTCCATTCACTATTACCGGCTATTAATGCGCTCAAAAGAGGCTTACCAGGAGTGCTCATATACAGGGTCAGGCAGCCAAATGACAGGTCGCCAATTAAACTAGGCCATCACATCACGCGCTCTTCCTCACACCAAAAGTAACTATTAATTTATTGTTGTTGTGGTGTTTCAATGTAATTTGTGGATAAAATCTACAGTGCCAACTGTCCTGTGTTCTTCATTTTGTCCAGTGGACACCAGGACCTAGTTTAGCAGGAGGCTGGTCAGTTCAGCTGCTTGACTCTCTATATGAGCACTCCGAGGTTCTGCCTAACGTCACGTCACGGTAAGGAAAGTGCTAATTGCTTTAATAGACAACTGGTGTTGATGCAGTTATCCATAAGCACATACGATTGTCACATAGGCAATAACGCAGCACCGTGTTTTCTCTAAAAGAAGGAATTGACAATAGACCGCTAAGCCTGTTGATAAAATGTTAAACAAAGTAGTGATAATACAGCATAGTGAAGTCAAGGACAAATGATGACAATCACGTACTCATAACCTGCCGGCCCTGTAAGTGAGTTGCTAGAGCGCCCGCCTTGTAACCGGGTAAGCTCGTTGTTTTGGACCCCAATCGCATCGGCTAAGACATTGAAATCGGTATTTTAGCAGCTGTCCCAGCACGCACTGTGGAACATTAATAAAACTGCTTTGCCCGGTGTCAGTATGCTGTGACTGGGTAAGACATTCGAGTGAACTATCCGTTTATCCATGTGTGGCAGCGAGTAAACTTATCTAGAGAGCTTCGTCAAGTCAATTGTTTTTCGGGGTATGAAATTGGACACAATACTTGTTTGCCTTTTATGTTTCTTTGTTTTGCTTTGTTGGGGGGGGGGGGAGGGTTGTAAAAAGAATTTGTTGGTTTTTGGGTTTGTTTTTTTTTTTTCATTTCACTTTTTTCGATCAACCAGCTGAATTCCAACAAAAGTGAAATTGAAAAACAGTCAGAATGATATTCAGTATAATCTTCTGCTTCCTTTTCTTAAGAATTGACATTTAAACTCCTGTTTTATCTACATTTGGTATTTTTCCTTCTTTACAGCTTCCAACGGTCAAGAGCTACGAGTGACTTGACCTTTTCCAATTCCTAACGATTGAGCTTTTACTCAATGTGAATGTTATTATACATAGGCAAAAAGTAATTATAGTCATGAATTCATACTAATTCTTAACCTTTATCGAGTTAACTTTAAATGTAGGTCGTGTTTTATGATGACTCGTTAATGCCTTGACGTTTTATTTGTGTAATTTCTATCAAATTTCGCTATTACAACAATGATCTCTTCATTACAGCTCTAGGCCAGGGAACGATTTCATAACGCGAGATTTAGTCTCGGACTGGAATCTAGTCTCACCGCACGAACTCATATCCCATGAAGTTTTTATTCTGCATTAAGAATTCTACAATTTTGAGAAGATGGGAAAAAAGAAAGATTTAAACTTCTATTATCAGTGTCCAATTTATTCATAATCCAGCCGCCCGTCGATAATCACGTCGACTTGTTTCTATTCATTCAGCTATTCGATCAAACGGTAAATATTTCAAGAATATCGTAAAAGAATGAAAGGCTATTATCAGAAAATCCTTCGCTGTCTAAGTTCCATTCATAGACTTTCCACAAATCCCCGCTCTATCACCCAGGACATACTCTAGCTAAATCAAATCCTTTGAAATGAATAAATAAATGCACGAATGAATGAATGAATGAATAAATGAAGGAATGAATTAATGGAGATGTCCGTGTATTGATAAATGGGATCTCTCATCTCAGAAACAAAACCAAGACACGAAAAAATAAAATGATTCCCATACTTTGGCATTCGTGGTTGAACTGTTGGGCCCATCTTAACCAATTCGAAAACACAGTGGGTAGCGGATGGCCACGTAGATATGCTTGTCGTCTTGTAGTGGTAACCAGACAATATGTGCCATGGGGGATATCGGGTTCTAGTCCCCCGATCATTTTTCTACGTTCCTACTCTTCTGCTTTCTTCGCCTTATCGCCACTACCAATAGTTCATACCCACCTTTTGCTTAACCCTTTCAATGCCAAGGTTATTTCTACTTAAGCTGCTAACTCAATATCAAAATCATCAAGATTTGCATGTTCGTATAACTGATAAATAAGATTTCAGTGGACTGATATATTGTTATGCCAACAGCCTTAAATTCAGGCTTTTGGCATATGTCCGTCCACTAAAATCTTATTTATCTGGAATAATAACACGTTATTTTTCAAGATTTTTCGTATTCTGTTTGGTAAGATTTGCACCCCGCAGTGAAGGGGTTAAATCTTATAAGATATCTGCTAAAGGGGTCGGGGACGAAGATGTCCCAATGGGGAGCTCAGTGGTCGAGCCCAGGGGCTGGGTGAAAAGGAAGGCTACTTAAAGTTGCCACAATTAACCCATGGTTGGAGTTGTCTCGTATTAACAACGCGCCAACGATCGGGTTGTAGCAAGATATTCCCATTAGGAGCAAAAACAGAAATTATTCAGAGATAACCCCCCCCCCCCACACACACACACACACACAAACACACACACACACACACACAAACACACATACTCCTCATATATGTATAAAGTGATATATTTCTCTCAACTCCTGACACTCTAGGCTGCCGGGCTTCATCTAGGTTATGATTCCTAAACGGGTTTCCTGTTTGAAAAGTAGTCTGCAAATAACCAGCGTTCGATTCAGAGGGTGACACTTATTATCGCTTGTCCGCTCTGCGTTACAAAGACCGGAGTAAGATCCCACTCTATACGCCGGTTTGCTCTAAAGGACTTACTTACTTTGATAAGAAAAAATAAAATGCTCAAAAATATGCCATCCCAGACAACGTTTCGACGCTGGGAGAGCCCGAACAAAGCGGAAGTGGCCAGCACAGACCGACTTCATAGCTTGGATTGAAGCTACTTGTTTAAGGATTAAACGTTGCCAAGGGGATGTTCTTGCAATCTTATACCGGCGGTCAGACAATTCTTAGGCTAAGGAAACTATCTCTGGTCACTTTTCCTATTTCCTTTTTATTTTATTTTCCCTTTTTTTTCCTTTTTTTTTTAAATTTCCTTTCTGTAACTTTGTGTCGTGCCTACCCTGCGTATTTGTCAAAATGTGACTCATTTCTTCTTATTTTCAGTTATTGCTCCTCGCCTTACGATTATACGATTATAGCTATCATTCCTCAGTCGCAACAAAAATTGTGGAGCATTAATATGAGGCCACTGGTTCATCAATCATTTCCTATAGTAATAGAGTAACAGTGGCTGGATAGTATGTACTTATCCCGGTACTCTTGTCACAAGTGACAATATCATGAATAATTCAGCCAAAGCTCTACCAGAATTCACATGAACCAAAAGCGCTTTCAAAATTGCTAAAAGGCTACATACATATAATGTACTCAATCGGTTTTTTTAGTTTTGACCAAATCATGTTATTTTGTTGTAAATTATCAATCTTTCCACTCTCGTGTGAAACTTAGATTTGAATAACTTTATAAATTGTATGTTTTATTGATACCGATAAAGAATTGAAAATAGATCCAATATCAATCGAGATAGGAACATTTTATTTTGGTGGTGCTCGTGAAGGTGGGGAGTTCAAGCTACGTTGAATTTAGCCGTGATTTGGTATCAGTTTTAAAAGTTTTGCACACAAAACAAATAGAATATTTATATCTTCACTAGCTCTCAAACCATTCAAAATCCAAATTCCTCATCAGAAACACATCATCCTGTATAGTCATAGGGAGAAATGCAGCAAGTAGCTAGCTAGTCTGGCTAATCTCGTGAGAGAAAATAAAAGCAAAAATCGTGCGTTTCGTTGCGTGATGATTTTTACGTGATCAACTCATTAGAGATGTGTTTGTTACTTCTTGAATTGATTTTTTTTTTTGCTACGTTTTGCTAATCAGGTAGACACGAATAAACATACATTAAAAGAGGCTACGGTACAATAATAAGAGGGAAGTGGGTTATTGCCTTCGAATATAAGATATCGCTCAGGTGGATTGGGTCTTTTCTGTTGCTTTTTTTTTTGTTTCTTTCTTTTTTTTTTGCTTAAAGGATTTGGGGGGGGGGGTGGGGGTGAGGGGGATGATCGTTGCCTTTTTTAAAGGTTTTTGTGTGAATTTTTTTTTTTTTTTGGACTGGGGGATATGGGGTTTCAAAATTATTTTGGAAATGTGATTCTTCTAAGTGGATAAAATGAAGGCTCTTGAAAAAACATACCTTGACATCAGATGTGTGAAATCCTCAACAGAAAATAATAGACTTGAAAACCGCACAAAGCTCGCGGCGTTGCTACTGCTTTTTTTCTTTGTCTAAATTTTAAAATAATGATTCGAAAAGCACACACAGACACAATAAATGACAAAATAGATATAGGCCAAGTATGATAAGAATCAAATAAGTCCCCAAATTTGAATTTCAAGGCGAGCACAACGGGATCATTTTGTTTTGTTTCGTTTTATCTTTGCGTACCAATATATTCCGCCAATCAACTACTGTTCAACAGCGGTGCGCACATATATTCCTCACTGACTGTGCGAGCAGCGCCCGTGAACTATGGGGTGAGGCCACCACGCAACGCCGATGCAACACTTGGCGGATGCAGTGATCAAACGTGGCAGCCTGGCGGAGTGAGGGTTCCAGGGACTAACTGCCCTTCCGCCTCCCACACACTAGATTATTATCCCCTCCTTCTCTCTCTCTCTCTCTCTCTCTCTCTCTCTCTCTCTCTCTCTCTCTCCCTACGTGTGTCTGTCTATCTCTCCCCGTCTGTCTGTCTGTCTGTCTGTCTCTCCCTCTCTCTCTCATTCTTTGTCTCCCTCTCTCCGTCTGTCTGTCTGCCTCTCTCTTTCTCTCTGTGAATGTATGTGTGTGTGTGTGTGT
>JAUEKZ010179213.1:0-13473 GCA_031471865.1 Melibe leonina | reverse complement strand
TGTGTGTGTGTGTCTTAGATCCCTCAGCTCCACCTCTCCAACGCGAGGTAAACTAAACATTTTTCAGATTGTTGTAACCTATTAGCAACCCTTTTTGTGGGTTTTTTATTGTTTTGGGAGGGGGTACTTTGGGATTTTTAATGCAGTGCGTCTTTAAACCGACGTGGGACCCAAGCATCCCTGTCCAATGACAGACCCCTCGAATTCTATCATCAGCTCCTGCCTTAGACTAAGTCTATAGCTCCTGCCTACGTCTAACAGACCCCATTACCCTCTAATCATTATTGATTTTTTTAGGATCTTTTCTATTTTCACCACCACTACAACTATCACGTTTGCTGCGTTTGCTGCTAATGCTATAATATAGCCATTGTTGCTTCGACTACTATTACTACTATTAGTAGTACTACTATTACCACTACTATATCACTACTACTATTACTTTTTCTACTACTACAACTACTACTACTACTACTACTTCTACTACTACAACTACTACAACAATTACTACGACTACTACTACTACTACTACTTCTACTACTACTACTACTGCTTAGAGCACTACTCCTACTACTACAACAACTACTGCTACAACTACTACTACTTTTACTACTACTACAATAACTACTACTCCTACTATTACTTCTACTACTACTTCTGCTACTACTACTACTACTACTACAATAACTACGACTACAACTACTACTTAGAGCACTACTCCTACTACTACAACAACAACTACTATAACTACTACTACTTTTACTGCTACTACTACAACCACTACTACTACTACTTCTACTTCTACTACTACTACAACTACTACTTAGAGCACTACTCCTACTACTACAACAACAACTACTATAACTACTACTACTTTTACTGCTACTACTACAACCACTACTACTACTACTTCTACTTCTACTACTACTACAACTACTACTTAGAGCACTACTCCTACTACTACAACAACAACCACTA
This sequence comes from Melibe leonina, assembly GCA_031471865.1. Classification (NCBI taxonomy): domain Eukaryota; kingdom Metazoa; phylum Mollusca; class Gastropoda; order Nudibranchia; family Dendronotidae; genus Melibe; species Melibe leonina. The sequence goes on along the minus strand of JAUEKZ010179213.1, from coordinate 12,495 downwards.
CAACTACTACTACTTTTACAACTACTACTACAACAACTACTACTACTACTGAAACCCCTACGATAGACGGAAAGGCGTAGCCAGACATCTCTAAATACAGCACATATTTTATTTTGCTTCTTATCTCACTGCATGCATGGTTGACAGCAGATGTGCACACAATGGCGCAGTTGTTTGTGTAACATCATGTTTTATCGGCGATAGAGACATTGGGTGGAGCGGCACATCAGGTTATTTATTTGACACGCTCATCTCTTACATCGCAGGCTGGGTGCAATAATGGAGTTCTGCCATGATAAATCTTAAATGAATAAACCAGATTCCCGTATAACTAGTTATTCAACTTCTTAATATAATACCAGAAGATTAGCTTAACGAGCAAAAAATATTAATTTTAAAAAGTGAAAACAAAAAGGCGAAATGAACAGGATCGAGAGATACTTTTCGTTACAGCTTTGTCCAAGCATAAATACCATACGAGAGTTAAATTCTGTTGATAAACGAAATATAATTTGATGTATTAAAGACAAACATTAATACTCAATCATCGTATTAATTGAATTGAATCTCAAGTTAACAACGTGACTAAAAAAATGTTGATATTGTCTTTCAAATTTCTCATAAGTCTGGACTCAATTTCATCGATTTGGTCGGTTGAAGAAGATAAATGAAATCAACAGATTAAACTCAATCAAAGTACTTATTTTTTTTATCCTTTTTTTTTTTGTTTGATTAAAGTTCATCCCCTGGATTTTTTTAATGTCATAATAAAAGAATAGTGTTTAGTTTGTTATTGTTGTTGTTGTTGATAATGCTGAAGATAATGACGACGACGGTGGTAAGAAAAGAGTGATACTGCAGCCTGTATTTCCCCATAAAACCATTTGGTTGGTTGGTTGGTTGGTTGGTTGGTTGGTAGGCTAGTTAGTTAGTTAGTACGTATGACGCGGTGGGGTTTCGAACCACCGACCTATCGGCTCCTAGGTAATAATTCTGCCTATTGAGCTTCGATGCCGGTGTGGAACTAATGTAACTTAATTTCGTTTAGACTATATTTTGCTTCTTTAAAAAGTCAGACATATTTTTGTTTTTTTCCGATTCTATCAAATATATTTGAAACTTTTGATTCAAGTTCCATCTCTGTGTAGTTATAATGGAATCCAGATGGAATCCTATTATATTCTAAATTGCCTTCCATTCTTTCATCAGGAAAATATCTACGAAAACAGCTTTGTAGCTCAGAAAATAAAGTGGGGCGAAATAGCTCAGTTGGTAGAGTATCAGACTGTTGTGCTGAAGGTCCTGGGTTCAATCCACTTCTGAGGCGGAGTTTTTTTCCGGGACCAGAAAACCCCACTGTCGACCCAACATTAAAATGGGTACCTGGCACTCCATACAGCAGTGTCTTTGTTCCCCAAATAAATTGTAACACGCCTAACTGGCGCTTGTCTTGTCCTATGTGTTTTAATGTTTGCTGTTGGTCGGGGAAAGTAAAAAAACAGTGCAAAGCGCGATTAGCACAATTCGTGGATATCAGCGCTATTTAAGCCTCCATTTTTAATGCGCCCACCAAGGAACCAATAGTAGGTCAATTGTTCGACCCCGGCTACGTCATACCTAAGACGTAAAATCGGCGTTTTAACCCTTTCACAGCAAGGTCTGATTCTAACCCAACTGAAATATGCAAAATATTGAAAAAGTACCTGTTTTTATACCAGATAAATAAGATTTCAGTGGTTTGACCTATGCCAAAAGGCTGAATTTCAGGCTTATGGCATATGTCAGTTCACCGAAATCTGATTTGTTCTGGTATAATAACATGCAAGTCTTAGATATTTTTGTGTTCTTAGCATTGAAAGGGTTAACAGCTGTCTTGCCATGCGCTCGGTATTAGGGGAACAGAGTAGGTACCAAGATTGGTTGGTCTGGTATCAACAGTATACTGTGGCTGAGTGAGATATTCGGGTGAGTCCTACGTTTATCTCTGTGTGGCAGCACGGTCAGTCATTGGTCTATAAGAGCTCAGCCTTTAATATGACCTAAATTGGTTAAAAAGGGCGTTGAACTGGCAACAACAAAGCAACCAAACTCTTCAGATCATGAATTAGTTTCTAAATGATATTAGGACAAGCCCTTTACTTTTTTATTTCTTTTCCTTTTTTTTTTTTTGGCTAAGTCTTAATACTCAATGAGGGCTGAGACTGTCATTGACCATCTGCTTCAACATTAGAGGCATAGCTGGACTAGTAAATGTCATTGTTTCTTATGGGGAAATCGGATGAGAAAGTATGCCGATATAATTAGTTTATAGGCGATGTTCTGTTTTTTTCCGTATGGGTGCCAAAAGACGTTGATGTTGTTTTGGTCCGTATGATGAAAATAGCTTCTTAGTTTATTAAGGTCATAAGCTGAAAATTCTTTCAGAGGATATTTCAACCAAACGTTGAAAAATCATAGTAAAATCTTCCGAATTTATCTTTTTTCTATTATTGCATGCAACCAAAATGTTTTCCGAACCATTTTTAAATAGTAATATTTTGTTATATTTGGTATACCGTGCCTCTCGGGGTATTCTGTGGTGTAAATAGTGCCACAGTATCTATCTGACACTTTATTGGCAGTGTTAAAATATGGCAAGTTGCATGAAAATGGTACCTAATATAACAGAGAATAGGGAACGGTCAAATAAAAGTTTCAGTTAAAAGACAAAAATTAGACCCAAAAAAATATATCGTGGACACGCTACGAGATATAATGAAGAGAATGAAAGGGTGAAAAAAATAGATACCCAAGTCTAACAATGTCTGATTTTATAACCCTCTTCTGTGTCGAGTTTATTTTCTTCTCCTATAACAATCAACATTTTACACGTAATGATCTATAGGACTAGTTTTAACTGATATGATTGAAGAATTAGAGACAAAATCTAAAAAGCAGGATGTCGCTCTCTTGTGGGTTGGATATTTTTTTTCACATAACATTCATGTGGCTCTCCGATGTTGTGATTCTTTATTCAGGGGATATGAGGTTTACTGCGCAGTATTTCGGTACTTTTTAAAACTTGTTTTCTGCTTTCTCTATTAATCCTGATTTAGTCACATGATTGATAGATCTGATATAAAAACACGTACATTTTCAAGATTGTACATATTATTTCAGTTGGATTGTAATCCGACCTCGCAGTGAATGGGTCCAGAGTCAAACAGGAAGGCTGAGATTAGCACCAAGCAGACAGACAGACCGTCTGTCAGAGTCCTAATTGTACCATAAGCTGCTTAGAGGTAAGGAAGCCAAAGCCCAGATCACACGCAGTAAATAGTGACGCTTATTTCAAGCTACTCTTGATCTCACTTTGATGACCATGGTTTGAATCCAAGTATTTATAAAAGAAGCGAAACAAGCCTTGATAATATAATGATGGGATATGCACTCGGTGTTTTCATGACAAAGTACTATATGGAAAATTGTATTCGTTCTTTTCTTACTTTAGAAGAAAACGGAGAAAATCTTCCCGTACATTTTTTTTCAAAAATGCTATTTTCGGACAGGAACTTGCTATCTAGTTTCTTTAGCTATTCATCAATCGTTATGATATGTTTACAAAGCGTGCTTTAATACATAGGGCAATTCATGCTGTACCTAAGGATTTTAGATATATCATGGATAGCTGATATTTAAAAAATAAAAAAAAATAAAAAATTCAAAGTTCCTAAAGTAGTAAGTTTATATTGCTTATGACAATAAAGATATTGGTTCTATCAAAATTCTCTGCGATATGATTTTACATAATCAAATCAACTTGATGTTTCAGAATAGACTATACTCAAAATATAAAAAATCGATATATGCAATAATGACAGAACCTTCTTATATAGCGAGGTTTTGGTTGTTGGTGGGTTTTTTTTACTTTGTTGTTATTTCTCTTTGTTATGATCGTATATCAAATTGAAGAGAATCATTATTGATAAAAAGTCAAATTTTCTTCATAATGCTCAAGAAAATTACAAAGTATCGGTTGAAATGTATGTTTTGTGGTTTATTGTCCTTACCACTTTATTATTGGAGGACATCAGCTCCAGCTGCGCACCATCAGAAACAATACAGGACACCACATGGGTCAACAGGAATTAGAACGTTATTTTTTCAAATTATCTGAAATTTAAGAACTAGCATTAAGTTAGGGGATAGAAAAAAGTAAAGTAAAAAGAAATATTTGTAATAAAAATGAATAAAACATAACTATTATATAATGTTATCCGTAGGTTGAAGGTTGAATTAAACCGTCTCAAGTCTGGAAATGCGTATTGTGTATAAAAAAGCAAATAACGGTTTGTAGATTATTGTCATTTAAAAAGGTTAGGTTGACGGGGTTGGTTTTTTTTAAATAATAAGCCCAAAAAAAAAACGCTGTCCTTTCAAAAGTCTAACAAAGTGTTTGTTTTTTGTTGTTTGTTTGTTTGTTTTTGTGTGTGTGTGTGTGTGTGTGTGTGTGTGTGTGTGTGTGTTTGTGTGTGTGTGGTCTTTTTTGTTGTTGTTTTTGTTTTTTTATAAGTCTAAAAAGCATCACCTCTACTGACTGAACCGAGGCTCGAATGTTTCAAGTTCACCGCTCTACTAACCATTCTGTCACATGCTCTATGTATACCTTCATGATGAAAGAGTGGGCGGACTACATGGCATGGCACTCGCTTGCTTTTAACAAATAGGGGCATTTTTTATCCCATCTTACCTTTGGAAGGGAGGAATTAGATGTACATCGGTATGCGCTACTAATTAATTAAATAACTTTCAAAAAAAGGACAGACAAAATTAAATCCTCTACCCACGCATTACATCATTCATAACAGCATCATGGAAAATTAATGGACATTTTGTTTACTCCATATCATGATTATAATTACATACATTACGTGTCTATAAGGGGAAAAAATCTCTGAAGCATAGATGGAAATGAGATTCAGACCAGATTTGACCGTTGATTACGCAAGCCATTTCAATTCATCATCTCTTCTACCTACTCACGTCCATGCTCTGTCCGTAAAACAATCAGATCAATACCCGTGTTCACACAGGGATGATAAAAAGGAAAGTTTGGGATTGGGATAATATGTACATAAGAAGATTAATGACATCATTCGCAGACTTTTAGTAATTGAATTGCATTCCAAAAGTATTTATTTTCATATATCCTCTGTTCAGCATTTCATCTTGTGTAATAATGAAAATTTAGATCCGAATTGCGATAAATAAATTGCAAGATAAAAAAAACATTCGAATTGTTTAATTGAAGAACACAATCGATACTTCTATGCTAAATGAATCATGATTTATATATGGTTTGAGAGCTGTTACATGTTTTCTTATACTTATATATGAAATTAGCTCAATATCATCGCGCATTTTAGCGTGGTTATTTTACTCTCCTAGAAAAAAAAGATCTAGACCTAGTCTGACAAACGATAGATGACTTACCGTATTCAGATATGAAATTTAAATTTGGGTGAAGCAAAAAGTAGAGTATGAGATAAACACGAATAGGAATTACTCGTGCAATCTGATTAACGGCTTGATCTAACTGTTCGAATCTTTGATTGGATAACATCAAATTGAATTGATAATCGGACCAATCAATACTCCATAAGAAAGTAAAAGTAAGTCCATTGGAGCCTAATTACCCATGAGTTTATCCCGGCTTCTGTAACATGAAACAGACACATGACAATGGTTGCCACTCTCTGGATAGGACACTAATCTATTGCAGTTAATTTCCCCAAATTGTGGGTTGGTACCCATTTCACACATGGATGGGGTTGGACACTGATAGTAAATTATCTTGCCCAAGGAAACGCCAAAGTGCCAGGAAGTGTTGGAATCGAACCCAGTACCCCCGGGTTATGTGCTGCCTCGCTACCAGTCCGTCCATCTTCATAAAAAAGACAACTATAATAATCTGAGTGATATGTTTATAATCGATGGGATCTATATTCTGTCGTTATTGTTTCGGTAAGGTTTGTTAGATTGTTAGATATGGAAATTATCTTAAGATTATCTCTAAGATGTACTGGTGTGGAAACCTAGAATCCTAGACTTGATTGGCTCCGTAGCTCAATCGGTAGAACGCCCGCCTCGCAACCGATACATCAAAGTCTGTATCCGAACCCTGGCCGCGTCATATCGTAGCAGCTGTCCCGCCAGGCGCTCGGCGTTATGGGAACAGAGCTGAGACTAGTTGGCAAGTTCACTGTGGCGGGTGAGACATTAGAATAAGCTCGTTGTTTATCTCTGTGTGGCAGCACGTTAACTTGTCTAGAGAGTTCCACCTTTGATGTAAACTTAACAGTGTTAAAGAATTTAAAAAGACTTGAACCAACAACCAACGAACAAGATTAACAAAATGGGTGCTCTTACTTCATGTTGGAGCACAAGCACCATTCAAATAAGAGAATATACCCATTGCTTTTGACATCACAAATACATGTTTCCATTTTGCCAGTAACAGTTCCTCTCCGAATAAAACCAACACAAAATGTGTATATGTCAGTACTATCCGTCATTGTTATGAGTATTTTGACTCTAGGCATCTTTTAGACAATTCTTATGTGTGTCGGTGAGTAATAGAATTCACTCCAACCAAGAGCAATTTGCCTCGCAATTGCATTAAAAATTCCAGAGCTTTCTCCCCCCTTTCTCTCAATCCTTCCTTCTTGCTACGCTCTCTCTCTCTCTATCCCTCTCTCTCTATCCCTTCCTCTCCCTCTCTGCTCTCCACCTCCCTCCCTCCCCCTCTCTTTCCTCTTTCTACTCTCTCTCTCCCTCTTTGCCTCTCTCTCTCTCTCTATCTCTCTCTCGATATCCCTCCCCCTCTCTCTCTCTCTTTCTTTGCTTCTCTCTCTCCCTCCATCTCTCTATCTTTCCCAACAAAATATATAGTGTGGATACTGCTTAGATCGCTGGGTTCCATATCAGTCTTGACCTCGCACTGGACCATGGATTAGATTTTCCGCTTATTTTCTGACCTAGCTCGAACGAGTAAACACCTGGATTAAAACTGTCGTAATCATTTTATTATGTAAAGACCCCATGCAATGCCCGCCCACAAAGGCTAAGATCATGGACCGAGTGTGGCGGAAGTTCTGTATGTATCGATATCTAGTTTAAAATGAATAGTAAAAGAAAATCCTTAAAAGCCGATTGGCCCATGGACCGTAAGCTTATCCCTGTTTTTGTAGCGCGAAGCGGACAAACGACAATAGTTGCCACCCTTTGGATAGGACACTGGTCTATCTCAAATTACTTTCACCAACCCAAATTGTGGATTGGTACCCATATTGCACCTGGGTGGGGTGAGGCAAATGGAGTAAATTTCCTTGCTAAAGGAAAACCCGAAGTGCCCATACATAGGAATCGAACCCGGTGCGTCCGGGTTCTGTACTGCGTCGCTACCAGTTATGCCACCTCCCCGAGAAGATCACTAAACTCTTTACATTAATGACAAATGGAAAATATGTGTTTAAGACTCCTCTGCGAATCGCTTTGATGTTGGCTCTAACATCAAACCTCTTAAATACTATTATAGTAAGTAGGAAAGCGGATAGTAAAACATGGATCTGGCATGGAGAATCGATGAAATACAAGCAAGTTAACGATAATAGAGATAAGCAGTGACATCCGGCAAGAAAGACCCAAAAGAAAGGGAAAAAATAGAAAAGTTAAGAGAACTTCCAGAAGTGGATTCGAACCCGGGACGGGACCTGTCATGTAACCCAAAGGCTGACTAATGTCAATAAATGAAGTGGTGCCCATCAACTTTAGCGTCGATTGGCAAGTCTTATACTAAAATAATGTTTTCTTTGGTAGAATTCCTTTACCTGCTGAACTGCAAGCGGTACCAATTAAGCTGGTTTTTTGTCTGTCTCAGAGTGGCTGCATTTCAAAGCTTTCTTATTTTCATCCACGGAATGTGGACTGAATATTTAGACTGCGACTTAACGGACGATCATGATCTGAAGATCGAATGTCCCGACCCAGCAAATGAAAATGACCGGATACCCTCCTACGCTAGTAAAGATTTGCCACTGAGTGTATTCCTGGAGAGGATGTTGAATTCATGGAAGTCGGTATCATATTTTGTTCATTAACCCATACGGTTGTAGGAATGGGTCTATTTCATGCATGCTGAGTTAGAATACGAAGTTCCAATTTTTTAGTAAAATATCACTTTCACTTTATGTGCGTGTGTGTGTGTGTGTGTGTTTGTGCGTGTGTGTTTGTGTATGTGTAGATATAATCATAGAAGAGAGATGAGAAAAGGAATAAAACCTAAGGAGAAAAGGAATGCTTTGGGGAAAATAAAGAAGAAAGAGAGACAGAGGAAGAGATGTAAAAGAGAAAAGTCAGGCATACAAGAAAAGACAGAGAGATTTTGTGAAAGAGAGAGGTCTAGAGATAGAGAGAAGGAAAGTGTATGTCCGTGAGTATATGAGTGTGTGCGCATCAGAGAGAGAGAGAGAGAGAGAGAGAGGGGAGAGAATGAGAGAAACAGAGAGAGCGAAACACCGAGAAATAGAGATATGAAGAGACAGAGAGAGATGGACAAAGAGAAAACGATAGAGAGATAGAGAGATATGAAGAGAAAGAGAGAGAGAGGAAGAGAGAGAGAAAGAGAGAGAGAGAAAGAGATAGAGCGATATGAAGAAAAAGAGGAAGAGAGAGAAAGAGAAAAGAGAGAGAGATAAAGAGATATGAAGAGAAAGAGAGAGAGAGAGAGAAAGAGAGAGAGAGAGCGAAAATGTTCCTACAAATTCAAACAAGTTAGACAAGAAATCCCGTGGGGTATACAGTATTGGGCTGTGCAAACATGGCAAATAAAATGTGTGCAAGTTAAAATGGCAGCGTTTTCTCTGTTGTCAGACACATTAACACTAGATTGCTTCGGCACTGTTCATATTTATTCTTTTCTTATGCAGATTGATGGCAAAATAGCGAAGAGGGAATTGTAACACAAATAGTACAGTCACGGTTTGCGTTTCGTCCGGTAGACGCTTGGACATTTTGTATTGATCAGTTCGATGGAAATTTGCGCCCATAAGTTTAACACGCAAACATGACGTATTAACCAACGCCCACGATAACACATTATGTTAACTTTCAAAATAGTCGTCTTAGTTTGTGTCCGCTCTAGTGGTGTGAAGAGCGTAAACGATATCAGCAATTCTTGCAGGACCCTATCATATAGAGTGTCGTTATTCATGAATCAATGAAACCGCTAACAACTCTCGACTTTAATTTAGACTTTCAGAATTAAAATATTTTGAAAAGGTTGACATCACAATAAATGAAAATATCATGTTATTGATTGGAATAAGCCGTTTTGGGATTATGATCATATTATGACACAAAAGCGAAATCTTGTATTCATACGAAAAAATAAATGAAAAAGCTTCATAATGAAAAACTGATACTGTGACAATACATAATACAATAATAATCATAATCATATCATTATTATGATGCGGTTTGGAGAAAGGGGAGATAGTAAAAAGGGCTGTTCTTGGATGGTGCCAAAAATTGTAAAAACCTTATTCAGTTTCAAGGTTCTATGTCTTCCTTCAGAGAATTCTCTCTTGGTTTCGTGTTAGGTGCAGTGCTCATGCTGGCAACAGTCAAAAAGAAGATGAAGAAAATTTCCAGAGTTCGACTCTCACGTCGGCATTTTATTTTAGTTTTTTCTTTAAGAAGATTCACTTACCCCAATCCCCCCCCCCCCCCAAACCCCAACTTAGCCCAGGTGTGCAAATCCAACTATACCCCTGCAAAGACCCATTTTTGCCGAATGAACATGAGTAGAACGTATGAAGAAACTAACAAAAATAAGTTATGTTGTGTTGATAAAAATCATTCTTAGGATGTGAGAAGTTGAATCATTTCAGGCACAATTCTACCTCTTTCCTTTAGCACATGTATTTTGTTATTTCTATCAAATAGTAAATCTAAACATCTATCTCTGTTTCTATCATACATTTGCTATGGAAATCTGCATAGAAAAGAAAAAAAAACACAATCACCCCCACCCCGCCCTCGAAAAAAAAGATCGACATAAATAAAAGACAACACATTCAATCCCTACCTTTAAGCCAATCTAATTACAGTGCTGTCAATCCAACACATTCCACTGCAAAGAAATCCGTTTGTTGGGACCATGCTTTAAAAATCCGAATTTCACTTTTTTATTTTAATTCCACGCTCTAACGCAATTCACATCTTAACTGTACTTTAAGTAAATTCTTGTTGTTGTTGTTGTTTTTTTCGCATACGTACAGTATCCTATTCACGCTTTTCTAATATGTCTCATTCGTTTTAGAATGAGCAAGTGATTTGAAGCTTAACCACAACAGTAGACACTCATATGGATTTAAACGGAACGTAGGTACTGATAGCTTTACTGCCAACTACTTTGCCGGGAAATCATGGTCCAAGGGATTATAGGATTTGAGTGTGTCCATCGTAGTGTGTACATATCCAGGTGGAATGTCCGAGAGCCAAACACCTGTTGTTGCTTCCACCAGTCTGAACATGGGCCCGTACTGTGAATGAAATAAGAGCTCTCTCTATGCGTCAGAAGTAAACTATTAGCTTTATCATCCTAGTTGTTTATGATTCATCCATTTATGTCCTGACTACGTTCATTGATATAATTTGCCAGAGTGCAATGTATAACAAATTCATAATTTCCGTTATTGGATGAATAAAAGCATATCTTATCTTATCTTATTATATCTTAGTCTTAGTTCAAAACATACGCGCACAAACTCATAAACTGTTCAAAATCTATCTAATCATTTAATTTAGGTCCTAAAAGATAATTAATTCAGACTAAAAGATGTTTATATCTTCTAGTTATTATCTAAATAACCCTAAAAAGACGTAACTCTTACGAAGAAAAAGAAAAGAGGATCACTGTTAGAATAATATGGGTAGAAGATTGTATGTCAAACAGGTGGAACCTTTTATTCACGTCTGTTAGTGTTTTTTGCCACAGACTTAATAAATCATGGAGCTTTGAAGTCACAAGTAACTGAGTGCCTGTTTGCTCCATCTGCAACGCCTCCTCCACCCCTTCACCCCTCCACCCCCTCCATCTCCCTCCATCCCCTCAACCCCCTTCACCCCTCCACCCCCTCCATCTCCCTCCATCCCCCTCAAACCCCGTTCACCCCCTCCACCCCTCCATCCCTCTCCACCATTCCCCTCCACTCACTTCACCCCCTCCACTCCTCCAGAGAGAGAGAGAGAGAGAGAGAGAGGGAGAGAGAGAGAGACGACGACGACGACGGGTGAGAGGGGGGGGGGAGGTTAGTGGGTGGGTTGATGATTGTTTGCTTCCTAGCGCCCTCATCTTGCGTTGCATTGAAATCTATTTATTCCGACAGAGAAAGGTTTTGATGATACGGGCTTTTCCACCCCCAAATCCTCCCCAATCCCAAAGCTGCCACATGGGATAATGGAAGTGTGTGTGTGTACGTGTATGTGTGTGTGTGTCTTTATCGTCATCCTTTTTAAAGAGATGGTCAGTTTGTTTGTTGGTGTTGCTTTTGTTTAATTTTTGGGTGTTTATTTTTTTTAGAGAGTGAACTCATTCATATTCAATATAAGACACAAAATTGCTGATTGAGTCTCTTTTTTACTTTACTTCTTTTTTTTTTCGAGAAGAAATCGATTCATATTATAAGCCAGGAAGTTGTCTGTGCCGATTAAGTGGCTCGCTTGGGCATGAAATAGCAAAGCTCGTTTCACATGCATCGATAAAGTGGTATCCACCGTGAAGATGACATGATTTCGAGGTTTTAAATCATCACAAGTGATGGCTCTTACAGATTCCTCGTGTGACCAAAATGTTCCCTAAATATGCACTTTGCTTGAATGCTTAGGCACCTTGTAGGTTGCCATTAAAAGATGGAATTCAATCCACATTACTCACATTTTCACAGAGCATGCAATGTTAATAGGGAAACCCATATTTTTTTTAATATTATTCTTTAGGATAGCTTTTTCCCATAGTTTCCCGCATCCCTATTTTCGAGGGTAACAAGTCTTGTTTCTATTGAAAGTGTATTTAATTTACACTGTAACTTTAGCATTTTTGTTTGTTTGAATTTAGAGGTCATCTAGTATTTCAAATTCGAACAACAATCTAGGGTCAAAATGTGAGTGCTCAATGCTAACTTGAATCTAGAAGCCTACGCCATCGCTATTCCGGAATGGAATGCAGATGTTGCACCATTTACGAATTGAACAATGGACCCCAAGATGGAGAGTCTACTACAGATCACATCGTCATGTCAATATTTCCTTGACGTATGTGATAGGGGCATAGCATCCCTTTATTCCATTCTTATACGTATTAGAAACCCGCCACACTTCTATCTTTCCCCCTTTAAAAAGTAATCCTGTAAGTAAATATTCTACTATTTGTACTAAATTTTGATAAAACTTGTT
>JAUEKZ010179212.1:9123-42700 GCA_031471865.1 Melibe leonina | reverse complement strand
TCATCTTATTTACCCCTGGGCGCTTATATGACCATAGCAGTTGCAAGTGCCCTAAAACTCTCAACAAACAAACAAACTGGGGCTGAATGATGAGTCCCAAATTGATGAATTACTTTAAATTATCTCATGTTACTACCTTGAAAAACTTGAAATGAATATAAAGAATACTGGGTCCTTTTGATGAAGGATGAACAGTAAAAGAAAATGGATAAACTACAGAGATTAGAGGAGAGAAGATATGATATGTAATGAGAAAGGGGAACCCTAAATACATGATGGGATTGATGAAACAATGTATTCAGTAGTATATGACTTTCGATATTTCATGCACTATAAAAATATGAATTTTTGTAAGCATACCAATTTAAATGTTAAGTTTAGATAATGAAGGCTGTAAAACTAGTGATCTGTGATATTTTATATGTTGAAGCATTCCCTCCTTAATTCACTGTACATTGTCAACAATGCTATAATTAACAAATACATATTTTGTTGAATATGATTTATAGCTTCTACTTCTATATGTAATTTATAATTCTACTTAATATTATTAATACAACTGGAGACAGTGGTTTCAAAAGCAACATTTGTCGCAACAAATAACTTGTGATCATTTGATATCTTTGATGCCAATTATTGATCGATTTGAAAGAAATTGTTTTTTTGTTTTTTTTTAATTTGGTAATATAGAGTGGACTGGTTTTTTTTTGTGGTTTTTTTTTCAAACCTAAACTCTAGACATAGAAGTAGAAGTCTCAAAAGTGAAAGTAGAGCTTTTTTACGGCAAAACATGATTATTGCGTTCTGGCAATATTAGTAGTATAGACCTGGCAATGTTGAAATCGCACTCATGCAACAACTGAAGAATAGCAGAAGTTCTGAAAAATTGTGTGTGCACTACTACGGTAGCCTATGGGTTAATGTGAAAGATAATCATGGTCATTTATGATGCTGTTTGTTGTTTTTTTAAAACTTTTTCTGCTTTCTCGTACACATAGCAAATTAAAAAATGTTTTCATATCTATCTACTCTTTTGATTTAAAAAGGCCTCATTTTGCTTTTCCTCTTTCTTGTTTGGCTGGGATATGACTTTCCTAAGCCAAACTGTTAGATGTGCCCTTTAGCTCTCAACAAACAAAAGACAGAATTTTGTTTTGTTTTGTTTTTTCTTTCAAAGGATAACTTAACTGAATTTGTGTTTATATGGATAATATATATTATATGATGAATATACTGTTTACTGTCCCTTTTTCTCTACATTTTTCACTCTTTTTTTTTTTCAGCTGCTTTTCCAAGTTTTTCTTCCTGTTTTTAAAACCACATTGCTTTATCTTCATGTTCTTATTCTTCAGGCTGTTTTATCTTAAAAAAGAAGTCATCATGTCATTGAAGTGTTTGCCTCGCTTTCTGCAAAAAGTCCATTTACCTTACAATCTTAAACTTAAACGTATCATCAAATTGTTGTATAAATTTAAATAGAGCTTTTGAAATCATACTCCATCTTTGGTTTACTTAATGACATTGCTAAACTTTGACATTCTTTTTTTTCTTCTTAACCCTTTCACTGTGAGCTCTGACCCTAACCAAACTGAAATATGCAAATTCTTGAAAATGTACGTGTGATTATATCAGATAAATTAGATTTCAGTAAACTCACATATGACAAAAGCCTGGAACCGCTTTTGGCATATGTCAGCTCACTGAAATCTGATTTAATTGATATAAGAACAGGCAAATCTCGACCATTTTTGTGTCCTTAGCAGTGAAAGGGTTAAGACACTTGATTAATGTTAGTTTCCAATTACCGGGTACTAAATTGCTCTATTTGTCAACAAACCATGGACAATAGTTACAGCTTTCTTTTTCTTATTTGATATAATTTCTTGTAAGTGTAAGATTAGATTCTTTAATTTAATCACACAAAATTGTCCATGCCAATGATTTTCTTTAATAAAAGCTGTTTTATTCAAAACTTTTTTTTTTTTCTTCTTCTTTTGGTAACTGGAAATACTGTACTTTAGAGCAGAAGGTTGTTGCTTTTCATTGTAGTTTTATAAATGCCCTAACCTTTTTTAATGCGAGCATTGTAAGAAAATTCAACAACCAAAAAAAGGCTACTAACTCATTTTTTGTGGGGAATGAAATTTTCTGTTGTTTTGATTTTGACATGGTGAATCAACAAAATTAAATTTTTTGAGCCAAGAACTAAATATTTTCATTTTTACAAATGACTGTTCGTTACTCATTTGTTTCTAGAGAGAATTTAATAATCATGCATCTTGAGAGCAGACTAACACAAACAACATGACTATCCACATGAATAAAAACTTGAGCTTTTATATAAGATAAGATAAACTTTATTTATTAAACCAGTTGATGTGAAATAACATATATAGCGCGATATCCACTCCCATGTGCTCATAGCGCTTTACAAGGGGTCCCTGACTGACGGCAACATTTAACATAGAGGAGGAGACATGCTGCCTATTAGTAGGCGCGTGTACATTTATTATATGCGGACAAGGACAATGCTGTTTGTGGCGAGGTACCTTATAGTGCGGAGAGAAAATGTGAGTCAAGCCCAAAGACTCAACTTTGCCCCTTCACATAATAGATTCGAACCTGGAACTTTTCAATCACAAGCCCAACTGCCTACCACTAGGCCATAAAGCCACTAGTAGATGACCAAGTAGAAAGGCACTTTTGTGCTGTTCACCAGGCAATTGGTGCAAAGGCAGGCCATCAGTTCGAATCCATTTCCTCCAGCCATTTTTCAACTTTATTTTTGTTTAGTCTTTGATTGTGTTTCTTATTATTGCTTCTACTTATACGTATATGTACATTCTCCCCTACTGCCAGCTTTTGGCTGTGAACGGATCAGCTAGTACTTGTACTAGTACCTACATATAAAAACTCTAAAAACCTTGAGAGCACTGGAGATGGAGCTGGAAATGAAAAAGTAAAAATGATAGGTGAAGCCAAATGAGAAGAAGAGAAGTAGCAACCATATACAGAAGAGCTGTGTGTGTACGCTGGTTAAGGGCAATGGAGAAATTGCTGGAAAAATAAAGAGGATAGATAAAGCCAAAAGAGAAGAAACAGAATAGAAGTATTAGAAGCAGTGCCATATACAGAATTCCAACCCCCCACATTTACAATATCAAATCAATAAAGAAAATACACAAAAGTATAATAGATGATGCAGGTTGAAAGACATAACAAAAAGTAGAGGAAGAGCCTACCAAGGATTCCCTCCAACCATCCACAACAGGTTATTGATTCAGAAAAAAAAATTAAAGTAAAGAACCAAAACCTATCAATCTGAAGGTATTTCGCATCTAATTTATTCAGGAAAACTTTGTGCATTGCAAACTGTACATTCATATCATAACCACATACATGTATCTATTAAAACTAAGAGGAAAATTGGTTTTCTAGTTAAAAATGTTCCATTCCATGACGTTGGCAATAGCCTATCATCTTACTTACCCCTGGGCGCTTATATGACCATAGCAGTTGCAAGTGCCCTAAAACTCTCAACAAACAAACAAAATGAATGGAATGTCAACTAAAAATAGGCCTACATTATTAATATTAATATTAAATAAATATCTTGTCTTTGACTTTCATGTAGGTATTTTTATCCTTTTCCTCTACATTAAAACCAAGACAAAAGAAAAATAAATGTGTTGGCTACACACAACCTTACTCAAAGGACTCTGAGCACAAGGACAAAGAAGCAATGATGAAAATTATGACCTAATTTAATTAGGAATTTTTGCACCCCAACCTTCCTGAATACTCTATTATACCTGTAAGTGAGGTGTTTCCGTTCAACAAGATGGACGGTGATTTTTGAAGTGCTGTGCTTTGGATGGGACGTAAGTGGAGAAAATATTGATAATAATTAGGCTTTTTAGTGGTGTTAGTGTTGGTGGTTGAATACACAAGTGTTAGTGTTGGTGGTTGCGGGGAACTTTTGAACAGGAATTAAAAGGAGTATTTTTCGCTGGGTCCTGGTTTTAAAAATATTGGCCAGTTTTGCATTGTTCCCCACTGGCATCTGTGATATTTTTATATAACATAACATTAACATCAATGACGTAATTTCTTAATATTATTCTACCTTAACCTTCATTATGGTGAAGAGGAAAAGGAGAACTTCGAACTCCAATGGAGAAATTGATGAAACTCCTTCTCTGAACTCTCTCATTACATTGTCAGATATCATGTCTAAATCATGATTTAAAAAACAAAATTGTTGCCACACTGTGGAGGATGAAGTCATCAGCCTAAAAGACCTAAGCAAGGAGCTCCAAAGGGAAAACTCTTTACTGAAGAAGAGTCGAATAATAAAATTGATGAACAGAAAAGAGTGACCATTCTCCTCAAAGAAGAATTATCACATTGTGCTTTCAAAGTCAACGAGGAAGATGACGAAACACCCATCTCATGTCAACAGTCTTATATCGCTGTGATTGACCAAAAATTAAGAACTGAAATTAAGTCAAGAGACATAGATGTAATCCACCGAGTGGGAAAGCGGAAAGATGACCAAAGGCCAAGAGGCATAGTTGTCAAATTCTGCAGCCGTAAGCTACGGGACGGGACAATGTGCTTTGGAAGAGAAGTCAGTTGAAGGGCAGCACGAGTATCATCAATTCATGAAGATCTAACAACCACAAATATACAACGGTTAAGGAAGTCCAAGACCACCCAGATATTGCCAATGCCTGGTCCAAAAACGGCGGCATTTACGTTGTGACCACCGAGAGTTTCAATTCAAAGTCTAGAAAAGTCAGAATATTGAATCACAGGTACAAAGAACCTGGCACGTCTCAGGATACCCTTGTGGTCACAGCGAAGATGAAGAGCTCACTCCATCTGGAAGGAGCATATTATGCTCAAAAAGAAAAAATGGAATTACTACAGTGACATATCCAAGCAACTGTCACTAGCCCGTGAACGCCAAGGCGCAAGCAGGAACCCGAAGGCAAAACACACGCCCAGACAACAGAACTGACATGATTTTACGACCGACGGCCAGACTTCAGTGGATTGCATGTGTCAAGAGGAATGCGTGATGGACGACGAACTGGCGATGACAGTACAGAACCATCACTCGATACAGACGCAGTGAAATACAAAGTCAGCGGCAACAGTGACAACCAACACTGGAAAACCTTCCCTCTCTGTCTCAGCAATCGGATGGTCTAAAATTTTGCATTGCTAATGTCTACAGAAGACATGCCATGGATGAATTTTTGTTCGTTAATAATAGCTTGAGAGAAACATTGAATATTATAAAAAGTAATTTTTTTTATGTCATAGACTAGTCATAACTGGATATTTCAATTTTCCCCTTATCAAGTACGGCTTACCATATTATGCATACCCCGAGTCCTTGTTTGTCGAGGCATCTTCATCTAGGGATGCCTATTTACAACAAATGATATATAGAAACCTACTACACATATCTAGATTTAACCAGAATGGTAATATCCTCGATCTAGTCTTTTGTAATGATGATAATTTAATCACTAATATTAACCATTTGTCCCCGATTGGAAAAAACGACCATGATCTTATATACACATATCACTTTAACATATCCAACAGTCAGCATGATTATGACAATGGACAAGGCAGACAGTTATTGTTTTGACTATTTTAATTGGAACTATGATCAATGTAAGTACTTAAACTTGGTTGTTTGGGAAGATCTAGAGGAGTTGAATGTTAATGAAGCTTGGAATTTCTTGAAATGTAAATTAAAAGAGGCGGAATACAACAGTAACATTCCAACCAAAACATGGCAGAAGCACACCAGACCTCCATGGATGACCAAGAAAGTCAAACGATTAATAAATCGGAAGAGAAAAGCATTTCTCAGAGATTTCCACACAGCAGAGACGTCAAACCAAAATTTGCCCAAGAGGAGTTTCTGACACAAATCGCAGGAATTTCGAGCCCAAAGAGGAATATCCGTGTACAAAACGTGTATACTTACAAAACATGAAAATGCAACGAGATAAATAACTGCAAGAGTACATACTTAGGCTTATCGAATGATTTTTTATCAAGCAAGAAGCTCAAACATAACAGTAACTTCTCAACAGAATTTCTTGACAATGCAAGGAAAGAGGAATTTTTGCTCCAAAGAGGAATTTTTTCCTCTCAAATAGGAATTTTGGCATCTCTGCACACAGCTTAGCTATGACTATGATGTGTATTCTACTATCAGAAATGATACAAAATCGATCATAAGAGAAAGTGTAAGATTGTAAATGAAACAAAATTAGTGAGAGAGTGTAGAGAAAACAACGTTAAAGGGTTTCTGGAAATATATCAACACCAAAATAAAAAGTAAGACGGACGTGAGTTTTTTGTCTCAACGAAATTGCTGTGTATGACAGACAATGACAAGGAAAAAGCTGAGGTGCTGAATTACTATTTCACAAGTGTTCTTGTACGTGAAAATATATCAAATATTCCGCATTGTCAATTGTATAACAAAGGAAATATTTTGATGACATTTTGATATATTCAAGAATTAATATTTTCAAAAGTAGGGGCCCAGATCGTCTTCATCCCCGTTTGTTAAAAGAAGTTGCTGAGGAGATATGTATCACTTTCACTTTCCATCATCTTCAACAAATCACTTTCATCAGGTCTTCTCTGGAAGCTGGAAGATGTAACTTTTTTTTTTCAAAGGGGGAATAAATGCGAAGCTGGAAACTACAGACCAATAAGTCATACGTGTATAACCTGCAAACTATTTGAAACCATCTTAAAGGATAATATAATGAAACTTATGGAAGAAAAGAACAAGTTAAATAATTCTCAGTATGGATTTAGACAGAAACGATCTTGTGTAACCCAATTGCTGCATATTCTTTAATGACATCATGATGATGGATCAGGGTAATAATGTAGATGTGGTATACCTTGATTTTAGGAAGGCTATTGATTCCGTACAATTTTAAGGTTATGATTGACAAAGAACTTGTTAATGTGCATTATATTTATATTTATGACTAACAATTTTGATCCTGCAGATTTGCAATGGTTCTTTCAATTTCATTGCTTTTGGTTGTTTCCATGTGGTTCCATTTTATCTGAATCTGTTTGTTTGTTTGTTTATTGAGAGTTTTAGGGCGCTTGCAACTGATATGGTCATAAAAACACCCAGGGGATAAGTAAGATGATAGGCTAGTTGAAAAAACAGCCAGACTTTGACCCTGCCAGGGACATTTCACAAAGAAATGATTTACAAAGGAAAAAAATATATCATCTCTCAAAAAGGTGACAAGAGATGATTTACAGGGGGGCAAAAAATGATCTGTTTTGTTTATTGAGAGTTTTAGGGCACTTGCGACTGCTATGGTCATATAAGCACCCAGGGGTAAATAAGATGATAGGCTAGTTAAAAGAATAGCCAGACTTTGACCCTGCCAGGGACGTTTCACAGAGATGATTTACAGGAAAAAAATATCATCTCTTTAAAAAGGTGACAAAGAGATGATTTACAGGAAAAAAATATCATCTCTCACAATCACAAAGCAGAATACACAAACAGATGATGACCACCGCCAACATCATGCACTATTATGGTACCTATTATGGTACATAATATTATTTTCTTATTGAATTGGTGAAAAAAGAGCACATACATTTAAAAGGGAAAAAAATGAAAACAACAAAAAACATAGGTCATGGAGCATGACTTCGACAAGTTTAGAATTGATTTGCAAAGCAAAGACAGAAACATTGTACATTGATTGCATAGTGTTTGAGAGAATTAAAACGTAGTATGTTTGAGTAGAATAAAGACTTCTATAAGTGATACTACTGACACTGACACTAATCATCCGTACTTTCATGTAATATTTTGCTTACATCTACATCTGAAGCTTCATAAGATGTACTAAAAAAAAATATATGAAAAACTGGAGCAAATGCCCTATTAGAAAAGAAGAGATAGTTAATAACTTTAAAAACATATTCATTTACAAGTAATTTGTTTACAAAATTTACTTAGGTTTGCGCTTTCTTTTCGAAACATTTTTTGCTTTGTTTTGACTGACAGTAGCACTCAAAGGTGCCATTTCATTGCTTGGTAATTCACTTTTTCTGGAAGATGGTTCCCTTACATTTTGATCTTTTTTCCCTTCGTCATTATTTTCAGAGCTAGTTGTAGTTGTATCATCATTTTTTATTTTCATAACTTTTCTCCTGATTTCCTTCAAGAAAAAGTAAACAAGATTTAAACATAACACAAAAATAATCACTAAAGCTATTATCAACAAAACTGTAAGAGGAAAACTCAGTTCATAACTTTGAGATGCCATTTTATAAGTACATTCAAGTTCAAGAAATATTTTTTTTAACCTGAAATCAGTTTTATTATAATTCAATATTCAAAGCAAATTCAAAGAAAAAATGTTTCCAATGAACAACAAAGGCAATAGTTTAATTCTTTCAGTAGTGAGCATCTGGATCCTCTTTCCTTAAGAAGTACACCTTCACAACAGTGTCATCAGGCATCCGAACATCTTCAGAGTATGTGATAAAAATCCAACTTATTAGACCATAGGTTAAACAAGGAAGGCCTGGGGAGTGCAGAGAGAATGACAAATGAGGGTTGTTTTATTCATTATGTATGAATATGAAAAAAAAAATTCCGGCAGGGTGTTTTACTTGTAGTTTAAAAACATATGTAGAATGATGCAGTGTTGATGACATTGTGATTGAAGATGAATGGTAGCTTTCATAATCCCAGTCCATGTGATATTTTTCAAGAATATAAATCAACAGTATTGAAAAAAAATGTGAGAAAGGTTCCATTAGGTTTTAAAATCATATCTTCTGTATTCTTATTTAAAGCACACAATAAATCACATTTGGGATTCATCTATATCAAATAAAAAGATTGTTCCCAACTCTTTAGTAAAAGTTAATATTAATAGTAGCATGTTCCTTTTAAAGACTGTTGATAGCATCTTACCACATGAGACACATATTTCTCACCTAGGTTAAATATTTTGAGAAATCTGTAGAATTTGTTTTCAACAGTCAAGTCAGAATACTGTCTGCTCAAACAATAATATTTGATGTAAGGAAAACATCCAGTACGAAAGATTTGATAATTTTTTCCATCTACCTGAAAATGAAAAAAAAACACAAATTATTTGTTGTATTATTTCAAGATGTTTATATTCAGAAAATATCTACAATAAACATTATGCCATAAAAACCAATGATAAAACAATTGTTCATTGTCTTTTAAAAAGTTGAGAACTTAAAACATTAATGTGTTTTAGATCTGCTTAAATATATTGTGCTACATCTTTGGTTGCATTTATGTATTGACAATTGGAAATGAACATAATGAATTTTACGAGATGATAAATACAAGTACCAGGTACCTAAGTGTCTTGTGAACTTTCGAAAGTTGAGATTTTATTCAATATTTTTTCTATCAAATTCAAATCAAACATAATCTCACATATGAGTATGCATGATTATGATTATCTTCAGTTTCTTAATTTGATTGTGATGATTGTAAACATGTTGTAGCTACAGGTTCTAGCTAGATAAATCTAGTTGTGATATCAACCAAAAGAGAGAGTAAAAAGGTTGCATCATAGACCCCATTTTCTTTTGTATCATCACATAGCTAAAAATTGCTTCCTTTAACAAATCAGACAATATCATGATAACACACAAGATAAACTGCCTTCTATCATTATCTTCCATTTGTGTCTAGCTAGATAAAGATACAGTAGACCTATATTGAAATCTATATTATTAAAAAATATATCATCTTTATAAAATCAAACCTAAATATTAACTCCTTTTCACTACAGGATCTATGCAGTAGAGTTTTCAAACTTTTAGAGTAGTCTATGAAGCATGTTGCAATAATGTAGAACAGACATGTTCAGGTAACTGTCACACCTTGCAATATATAAAGCATAATTTAGTGACCTTATGTTGTGTTTTTCCACCTCCTTTGTCATTGGGGGAATTTTTCAACCACCACAATTTACTTATATGAGAAAAAAATGTATGTGCTTGAGTGTTTAAGTGTCTCCATCTGTGAGAGTCTATATAGATATGTAGTTCATTTATGTGCATGTATGTGTGTGTGTCTGTCTATTTGTGTGTGTGTGTTTTTGGGTGTGTGTGGATGCATATTTGTAGCACAATATCACTTACTATGCAGAGCCCTCTATGTAGAAGCCCTTGACTTACGACATGACCCAACAGTTTGTGACATTTCATCTACGTACTTACACTTACATCCTATAATTTTTTTTCCGATGCTTTGTTGCTTTGATTTTCAGTTTACAACAAATTTCAAAGTTAGTGTCTAAAAGATCTCCAAAGTACAGATAGGAATATTTTAAGTATTTTTCCTCTTTAAAAGTCAAATGTCACACAATAGAATCATTTTTAGAAATTAATATTCAACCCTTTCAATGCTAAGGTTATTTTTCAAATATTTACTATATCTAGATTTAGATAGAGGTCTACATATAAAAATTCAAGATTTGCTGGATAAAATCTTGTCTATCTGGTATAAGAACACATTATTTTTAAAAAATTTGCACGTTATATTTGGTTAGCATCGGATCCTGCAGTGAAAGGGTTAAAATAAACAAAAACATTTATATAAGCAGAGACAGTTTCATGAGTGAAGTTACCTTCCAATTAAAACATGAAAGTCCAAACTGGTCGTTTTGCACACGATGATAATGTATAAAAAATGATGTTCCATGAGGTAGACGTCGCTGCTGTAAATGACGGGTCAAAACATCTGAAGCAAGAGGTTTAGATGGTTTACTTTTCTTGGAAAAATAGTTGCGTTTGGATACTTTTGCATTTTTCTTTCCAAACAAAGACAGTCTATGAGAAGCTTCACGTAGATGTCTTTGAACAGAGCAATACCCGAAGTTCATCAAAGTATGTAATTGCACTAAGCAGATATAGGATATCCACAGCTCCTTGTGTCGTTGCCAGTCTTGAGGTCTCAATGTCTCACTCTCAGACTTGACTAGACTTACTAGACTAGAACTAGACTATAGAGTAGACCGTTATGTTTTGTCTCCTTGACTGGAAATCGAAAGTGATCGGGATTTTCCTCTTATGGTTCCATACATCTCCAAAGTGTTTTATGAGTTTCGTTGTGTTTTTTCACCAAGGAGCAAAGACATCAGAAGAAGTCAAATGTCAAATTACATTCCTCTCACTAAATTTGTTTGAATCAATCAATCTGTCATAGCGCCGCCACCTGGTTGCTACAGATCGAATAGACGGTAAAAAAAATATATTTTTTTAAATTAAAAAAATAAAAATATATGCGGCCACAAAAGTGCAAGACGGAGTCACTTGCTTTCGATAGAAAGGACTGGGTACTTTGGTACTTTGGTACACAAGGGTGGTAGTGGTAGAATATCCTGGGTGTACTCTGGACCATTGTTGATAGTACATGGTATGGATGATAGCCATATTCTGTCTAGACCGTATGTGTGTGTCTCTCTCTCTCTCTCTCTCTCTCTCTCTCTCTCTCTCTCTCTCTCTCTTGTGATTATGAGGGTGCTGAAAAGTAAGGGGATATGCAAAACCAAAAGAGAAAAAACAGAAGTAGCTAGCGCTTACCTGATACGCATGTCATCCACTCACCTCGTGGTTTTAATGCTAATGACGATGGATGACGGCGGCTTGCACAATTAGCCCTTTTCTTTCAAGATAGCAGCAATGCCTTGGATTTTCAAATTCAAATGGTTAGAAAGTTCTGCTGTAAGTGTTGGGACAGGCAGGAATTCAAATGACATTGGCATGCTGGTCCATTATACCTGAACAAGCTATACCCTTTTTTTTTAATCATTAGGTACTTATTCCATTCATCATGTTTTTGTATGTTCATCATATTGCTTAAGTTTTTTATGAAGCCATTAATTTATTTCACTTTTTAAATTATTATATTCACTAATTTCTTCTTCTCTTCATATCAAATATTTACTAGAAAGTTATCGTAATTTGTTGGTCGTATCAAACGTTTGGCTATCTGTTTTAGTTATGGTAATTTTTGTATCCCTATGTCTTATGTAAAGGGAGGCCTACTATGTAAAATCCCCATTGAAAAGGATTCAAAACGTTATCTTTCTTACACATAGCAGTTGCAATGAGTAATTATAGAAGAAATAGCAACAACATCAGGGGCAGCAGCAGCAGTTTCATGACTACTGAGAGTCTGGACCTGATGTCAACCCCATACTACAGACTCGACGAACGGAGGGAGTTGGACGAACCAATGAAACATGTGGCAGTCCAACAGCCACCTGACCACAGACCAAACAGCCATACCTCCCAAGATAGGGTTGGGTGGCACTAAATAGGGCCAGTACGAATGTAGGACGGATTGCAGAGAACCGCAAGAGATGGAAGATCTCCGAGGACAGTGCAGCACTAGACTGCAGCGCGGCCCAGCAAACAATGGTCAATGGTGTATATATCTTCCGAGACTGCAACCTGGGACCAACATGTACCTGCTCCTATAAAGCAACACTGCCAAAGTCAGATTGAGTCCCACAGAAACAAGCTATGATGACACATTGATACTTGTGTATCTTAATTTGGAAAGAAATCAGCGGGTTTACGACATCAAATGTAGATATATTTGCCTACTGACATCTTTTTCTTTAAAAAAAATAATATATAATTAGGTCGGTTGGATAGCGGGTTCTGATTCTACGAGCAAGAAAGGATTTTGGGAAAGGCTGATGAGCTATGAGTTGAAAAGTAAGGCTGTGGTAAATTTTATCACATTCCTCGAGTAATACCCGAAATATTGAAAAAAAAAGAACATTCATCCATGCAAAAAAAATCGTTGTCGGCAGGATTCGAACCTGCGCGGGAAGATCCCAATGGATTTCTAGTCCATCGCCTTAACCACTCGGCCACGACAACTGTTAACAGTTGAGAACAATAATAATATATAAATAAAAGAAACAATACTTTCTAAGTTATAGATTAGAAATTTCCTAATTTATTCTTTGGTTCATACACTTTTCTCAAATATAATGTTCTTTCTTTTGAGTTTCTCATTCATCTCAGATCCCAGGAGTTTGTATGTCAAAGATTTAAAGATAGAAAGAGGATATCCAGAGGAACCTGTCATTCTCAGACTGAAGTGATAGGGCTATTTTTAGATTGTAAATCCCAATATCCGGCATTAGAAAATATTACTATTGCGCATGCTTTAGCATTGAAGATCATGGTTGTTTCCTGATATTGAGAGGTCTAAAATTTTTCTTTCATTACCTTCTTCTCTATGAGAATTCAGAGAAATTCGTAACAAATGGCCTGTCTCGCCAGTTTAAGACAAGACATTGACACTCTGAAATCAGCGTTTCCAATATCTCATAATCGTTTCCAAATACGATCTGCAACGGTAGATGAGCTTACCTGCCGTTTTGTTGGTCGAAGTGGAGAGAAGTACGACATCCAGGCCAATATAACGGTATGAAACAAGTTTGTTTTATTGTTTCAAGAAGTGAAATGTAGATTTATGATATAATTTAAAAAATCTGATTCACCATTTGATGTATGATATATCCTATTTAGATAGACGTAGATAGAGTTCCATTTGACAGACCATTTCAAGAGTAAACAATAAGAACATCAAACGTTTATTTTAGACTCCCATTAGACTTGCAGCAATATTTTTATGAGAACCTGGTTTTGTTTTGGTCTCACATTAATCATTCAATATATCTCTAGTCTAGACGTCTACCAGTAGAATTAAATTTGAAAGGATTTTTATTCAGCAAGTACTTGACCTATGCTATACACATTACAATTGATAGGCTTTCAAACCCTCTATGCGCGAGGTTTACCTACCAAATCATCAGGTTAAATCATTTGCTCATATTAGGTAAGGAATGTTAACCCTTGTACGGCGGGGACCGGGTTTTACCGGCCTGCTCACTCGTATCTCAACCATCCTTGTCCGGCGGGGACCGTTTTTGCCGGTCTACTCACTTGCCTAATATCCAACCTTGTACGGCGGGGACCGGGTTTTGCCGGAAGAGCATGTGTGAAGGGGTGGATGCGGTTTGACAATGTTTACATCGGAAAATTACACATTGACCAATCTTGCTACACACCCCTAGTCTTGAATGATGCACCAACCACCGGGTCTCAATAAATGATGGTGTTTGCTCTACTTTCGCGGGAAAAATCGTGAGGGATTTGTACAGGTTTTGTGAGTAGAGGAGAAATATTTTTTTTCAGGAATATTTTGTCAATAATTTGCATTATCTTGATAAATAATGGCTTTTATGGACTTAAAAGAGTGTTTATATGTTTTTATACGCATTCTGTCTATAAATTTCATTAAAAACTTT
Organism: Melibe leonina; assembly: GCA_031471865.1. Taxonomy (NCBI): domain Eukaryota; kingdom Metazoa; phylum Mollusca; class Gastropoda; order Nudibranchia; family Dendronotidae; genus Melibe; species Melibe leonina. Next base: position 28,286 of record JAUEKZ010179212.1, on the reverse strand, counting down.
GCTTTTTTTTGTATTTATTTGAGTTTTTTCTTGGTTTTTTTGCAAGCCCGGTAAGGACCCCTTACGATCTTTGATAAAAGCTTGGAGCTTCCTAAGCACTTTATGGGTCAGTACTAAACCAGACATGCTGACTACGTCATGCAACCTTCAACTTTAACCGCTCATTCACAATTTTTATTGCTAACGATAATGATCTAAGGCGAACTTGACCACTACTACCCCATTCCTCTCAAACAGCTGATTCGTGATAGGCAGCATTTGATCATGTATTATTGACAAAGGTGTTTATGATACTAAACAAAACAAAAATTAATTTGTTTTGGCTATTATTTTTAATTAAAACAAAACTTTATGTTACGCAAGGTTATATCAATGAAAAATTAATTAATTATAATAAAAAAGAGCATCTCCACGAAAACTTCTCTCATCGCTCTGTTTAAAAATCACGGGTTCCTAACAAACCATACGATTGGTTTTCGGTAATCAATGTTTTTAATGACCAACATGCACACAACAGCAACAAACATTACGAACCACGGCAAGCTCGCACGGAGGGGATGTTACAATGATATCGTGACCGGGCAAGTTCGCACTGAGGGGTTGTGAGTTCACCGGTAGGTTACGGCACTAGTGCACGACAATGGTTAAGTTGTTTTTAGTCTATAGAAGTCATTTTTTTTAAGAGCATGAAGTAGTTTTCTAGACCCTAGGTAACTGAAATTTGCCATTCACATTTTATTCTATAATAATTTTTGTTTGCAGGAGACATATCCACATTCAGCTCCCATATGGTTCAGTGACAGCGAAGATGGTAATGTAGTTAACATTGTTGGAGACTTACCTTGCAGCAAAACAGAACATTTCAATGTGAGTATCTCTTTAGTAGACACCTACTCTTCAGAAAGATTTGTAAAAAAGACTGAGGCTACAAACACTTAATACAAACACCTAAGGGTTTCTAGACTTGCAGGCTAGAAGCACTTACTGGTTGCTTGACTCTGAGCACATAAGTGCCTCATAACCTAAAAGCACAAATGTATACTTTTCTAGAGGTGTTATATTATTTATGTTTTTTGGTGTGTGGGAGAACAGGGTGTTTCAATTTATTTCAGAAAAATATGAGAAAGCACATTAGGGAAATACACGATGTCAAGCAGTCCGCTATTAAAAGCGCGATTTTCATGGTGGCACTCATTCTAGTTTTTCGGTTTATTCGCATGTGTCGCTTGTCTCATTTACAAAGTTTTTTCTCTGATTAGAGTTTGAAAGAAGTATCTTTTTAAAAGCATTAATGTTTGCGTCTTCCAAATATAATTTTTCTTTCGATAAATAGAGAAAATGAGATGAAAATCTTCATCTGAGTGTCAGCTGAAAAGTCTGTTTTACCTCTTAAGAACAACAGACTCGCCTGTAGGCTCGATCAACATCGCAGACTTCAAAATAACCACTTTTACCCCTTGAACAACAAAAAATACCAACAAAAGTCCTTTCCAATAGTATTTTTGAATTCCAAATAGCATGTATCAAAGTCATAGCTTTGTTATGAAATAGTATAGCGACCAATATTTATGTCTCAGTTTTGTGTTTTTTCTGGTATGGTATATATTCGTTTTATAAGCTTAAAAAAAATCGCAGTCTTTCCCCCATGTCAATATTTCCTGAATAAGATAGCGACATCGTTAAAATATAATAAATTAAAAAGCAAAAACAAATAGACAGGAATCGAACGCTGGCTGTCATGATTATAGCGCCTATACCTATCCACAAGATCACCTGGGAACTGTCAAAGGACTATTCATTAAGGTAATGAAACATAGAATGGTGAGTAAAGTTGCAGATGGCGTCCCCCGATAAGTGCTTGTAGCCTATGGGTCTAGAAAAAAAGTGTTTGAAGCCACTTTGAAGAATTTTTTTTTAAGGTTTACATTTTTTAGTTAGTGTAAATGCGCTTTTAAGATCTTAAATTTTAAAAATTCATTCAAGCAATTTATTTTTTATTCAGAGGTCGGTTGGAGGAAGGTGGGGTGAGGGGGTTTGTATCAAATATAACTTATTGTGATTTTATTATAATTTGATATAAAGCTAGATCTAAATTCATTTTGCAAATTTCCATTTCTTTTTCTTTCATTACCAAATTATTTTCACTAAAAAGACATGATTGAAAAGTTAAACTAAGGAAAGTCACATTCGAAAATGAATCATGAATGTGGTGGGGGATTGTGAAAAAACATTGCAATGTGTAACATATCCATTTGAGAAATGATTTTTTTTTCTCCAAACACACAACAACTTTGGCCTAATTATGGTGCACCGGTTGTTCAAGCAGTGTGCTTGGCAGATATTTTCTTTGGAGACAGAGTCGCAATAAAATCATTGTCTCAATCTATTAATTGTGTACTTTTATGCAATTAATAGTATTTAATTTCATGCTTCCTTTTCACAAAGCTAATGACAATCTAATGATAGTGTAAAAAAATAAAGCTTTTACTCAAACACTTAATTTAAAATTATAGAAGCTTTGAACAGTCCGTGATCTAGATAACATTCTGTCTGGCAACTGTACAACAACTAATGACATACCAATCGCTTCATATTGCTATTAAAAAAAAGTTTAACTTTGATAAACAAAATAATTAAACTTACAACGCTGTTTATTTATACTAACTGTAAATTTTTCAAAGACAAAATTTGATATTTATGGAAATACGTTTTATAACCATGGCAGTTTTTATCGCATTTGGTCCACGAATAGCCGAAATCGGGATTCTGATTTTCTGATATATCTATAAAAGAGACTGTGTGTGTGTGTGTGTGTATCATGACGCCGCCTCTTGGTCGCTACAGGTCAATTTAGATATTGAAACTTATATGTAAACAATCCTTTTATACCGCCCCAGTGCAAGAAGGTAAATTATTTTTAAAAATTGCTCTTGGAGAGGAGATATTCATGAAAACAGCTTAAACTTTAAGAGAACTTTATTTTCAGCGAAGCTGTACTGGGGTTGCTAGTTGTATATATAAGATACGGCAGCTGAAAAACTTTTAAAGAAATGAATATTTTATTTTATTAGTGCTTATTATGATTCACATTCTTTTCTTTTCAGGTTCTTTATCAAACAAAATGTCTTGTTGAAAGACTGTGTAGACTTTTTGACTTAGAAGTGCCTGCTGAAATAAGTAGAATTGATGATGCTCTTTCTGAAAAGGTATGTTCTCTTTTTTATTGATTTAATAACACCTCTCACTGATCATATCTTAAACAGCATTGTACCAATCTTTCATTGAAATGTGACCCAATACCCATCTTTTAACCGATTGACTTCAAGTTCTTTTTACAAATCTGCTGTCATCCTCCTTAATGATGAATTGTGGTAAAACGAAGATATCCTGTAAAGTTGGGGATGGTGATATGGTAATAAAGGTGAAAGAACTATCTATCTGCTGGTCCATATGGGAAATTATCAATTCTATAGAGTGACCCATCGCCGAAGGGAACAAAATGCTGAGTGAATGTTTGGGGGGTGTTTCGTTAGGTATGGTATGGTAGTGACGAGGCTGGCGGTATAATAAGAAACAATTACACTATGCAAGTCATGATTGTTAAAAAATAAAATGTTGGTGGTAGCGGCTGATCCATTCCATAGCCAAAAAAAATTGGCGGTAGATGAGAATGGAGGTATAACAGATTGAAGTGTAATGAGGTTTGAGTTAATGATAATGTAATAGTTTTTAATTTTATTTTATTTTCCTCTTCCTACTACCGCATCATCCAGTGTCAATGCTGAGATTTATGTCTGGTTACAAATAGAATAATGGGACAAAGAAATATCTTTGCAGCCAAACATAACCAATTACAGAGCTAGAAGAGGAACTTATGATCAAGTAGAAAAGCAAGCATATGATCAGCCCACTGTGCTGCATCTGATGGGGTTTAGGACGAGACATTTTTTATCTTGCTCCTTTGAATTAGCCACATATTTTCTATTGTCTTTGTGTTAGCTTTTCAATGAGAAGTATCACATGAGGCATTGATAATTATTATGACAATATATGACAATTTGATTAAAGGACTGTGAAATATTTCAAACATCTTAATTGATTGAACAACTATTTTAAACATTGTTAACCTTAATGCAGGTTGTATTTTCTAACACATTTTTTTTGTGAGACGTAAGCCCTAACTACTATCTTATTTATAACTGAGAGACTTATGTGATATTTAGTGTAAGTGATCTATAGGTCAACTGTTCTTAGGAATAAGGATTACATGTTTATCAATTTTTTTATTTTTTTATTTTGGTACAAAATAAGTCACTGTCTAAGAGAAGAAAGATTATAATTTATAGTTTCCATTTTTTCCATTAGGCATTTACTTACCCCTGTTGATAAGAACAATGTTTGACTGTTGATGTATATTATATCATTCTGAAATATATGAGAAATTAGGGGCCTGATGGCAGCATTGCTCAGAGCTAGAGAAGACGGTAAGATTCCTATCAGCTATGCGTTGGTTTTTCCAAGGAAATTTACTCACATCCTGACGCAGGTGTGAGAAAAATGGGTACCGACCCATTTGTTGGATTGGGAAACCAATCTGCAATACAGCAGCATCCCATCCTGGAGGTGGCAATCACTTCCTCTTGTCTGCATCACTCTCTTTTATAGAAATTTGGATATATACACTTTGACTCTATGGGCTTGTATGCTCTGAAGGACATCTTTTTTTTTATAGGAAAGAATAATTGAAAGAGGATTTCTACTGTCTTCAGGGTATTTCAATCAAAATGATGCATGATGCTCCTTCAGACGATGATGAGGAAGAAGATGAATTTTACGATATGGAAGAAGATGGACAAAGGTAACTGTAGCGAAATTGGTTGATATTAATTTACTCTTCTTAATGTCACATTAACTTTATATTATATTATGTCATATTCTATTGAAATCTTTATATTCATGTTTGGATAGAGTAACACTGGTCAATAATGAAAGGTATCATCCTTTTTTTTTTCAATTAAAAAACAATATTTGATCGAATATTACAATTTTAAACTTGTCCTTAAGATAGGACACCAGCAGGAAATGGTTATGGATTGTTAACATAGCTAAAAGAAAAAAAAATTATGCAAAATAATTCATTTCAAACATAGTAGAGTATTGTATTCAACAATGAGTTATGCTACATAGAAATAAATAAAAGCATTTTGATGAGAAAATGACAAAAGTGTTAAATCAAACAAATTGTAGGTACCAAATATTACAACATAAATTTATAACATTTTTATCTTATAAAAAAAGAGTCTTTATCTTTCATTATTAACTTTTCTCATATGTCATTCTTAGCACTGAACAAAAGGCAAAAGAAGAGATTGATGGGATTGATGTCGAAAACCTTGCTGTTTTGGAAAAACTCAAGCAAAGTCAAAGGCAGTCATACTTAAAGGTAAGGAAAAGAAAAAAGAACAACATTTACTCTCAAAAGAGTTTAACTTGAAGTGACAAATATTTAAATCTTCAAGTAATAGGCAGATATCTAGCAAAGATTATAAGACTATGCAGGGGATAAAAACTCAGGGGTTTTTTGGTTGTTTTTTTCATGTATTAAATCATTTAATTTTATTAACTTACCTCTTCCTCACAACTTAGCATCCAAACACTTATTTGTCTCACAAATCATTCACGCCATATCTTCACATGCAAACTTTAATCACCTCGATGACTGACTTCTTAATTCACCACATTTTTCAAAATATTTAGAATAATAAACTGCAGACTGCATTGCAAACAAGAATAATTCTCAGTGCAGAAAAGCAAATGCTGTTCTTGAATTTCTAAATGATTAAAACCAAACGCCAAAAATATGTAGAAGAAAAACACTAAAATAGGATTTGTCAAACAAATTAAAAATTACGCTTATTCAGTTTTGGACCCTTGTTAAAAGCATCAAATTAAAAATATATGCAAAGTACAAAAGAGCATTGCTGTTCCTGCTAATGTCTATTCCATCATTAAAAGTTTATAGTAATAGTAATAGTTATAAGTATTATAGTAATACTTCCAAAAAGAGAATGAGTGAGAGACAATGGCAAACTTAACGATCAGACTATCAAATTTACAGCATTCCTCCATCTGTATTGACAGTTAACTGGAATCCTATTATTTCCATCCTGCCAGATTTCATTGTGAATATACCTTTAAACAATGATATGAAATAAATTAAATTTTTAGATGTATAAAAATGAATATCAGCAGATCACCACGGAAAATACCCATGAAAAAAACCCTTAATTATTCAGTTTTTTCTGTAAAACCCATGCAATGTACTACAATTCACCTGGCAGACTATTAAACCATTAAAAAAAAAAAGAACCTCTTGTCCTTGCTAGATTGTTTTAAATTGATATGAGAATGTTCTTTTGAGATGATTTGTGTTTCTTATTGAAGGGGTCTGTAGTAGGATCGGTTCAAGCGACTGACCGTCTGATGAAAGAACTTCGAGATATTTACAAATCTGACAGTTTCAAAAATGGTAAGTGATATTCTACTACGGATTTCTGTTGCTTTTTATATAATTAGTTCATATAAACTTTTCATGTTTCATTATTGATTACTAGTGAAAAACCTGTTCTCCGAACGGAGGAAAGTCCTGTTCGAAGCTGAATTTTTCACTCTAATGAAAACGATTCTTTGGTTCGTTAGTGGCATCCGTTGCCGAGATTGCCCAATCGCGACTAATTGCTATTTTAAAAAACAGCAATCATGATGAAAATTATGATAATAAGGTATTCTACTAAAACTAATTTTGTGTAAGGCAAAGTCTGAGACAGGCAAAAAAACACAATGGGCATAAAGTGACATTAGGTTTGGGAAAAGTTTTCAGTGGTTTTGTAATTTGATGTGATATCAATGGCCACTTTGTTACTGAATAGTTATACTTATGATTTATATTTTCAATAACCTCTATTTATTGTTTCATCCAGGAATATACACAATTGAGCTAGTCAACGACTGTCTTTATGAATGGAATGTGAGATTAAAAAAGTAAGTATAGTGCCCTCTGTTGTTAGTGGGTTTGAGTTTTTGTTTGCTAAAGAAGTGTTTTTGAATAAGTTTTATTTACTTCGTAACATTTCTTATGAAGTTAGTTGTTTCTGTGTCTCAAACCTATGTGGTTGGTCGATGTTGTGGCACTATTGAATAACTAAATACTAAATAGCAGCTAAGGTATTATGATCTATGCTAGGTGGAATTTTTTGTCATATATCAGTCTTTGAGGAACTGCAGGTGTTTCATCTTTGCTTCACTTATTTCCTAATCTTTCCTCTATGTAAAATTTTGTTGAGGTGCCATATATTTTGATATTGCATTTTTTATTTATTGATAGAGTGGATAAAGACAGTGGCCTTTATACAGACATGCAAGTTTTCAAAGCCAAAGAGGGCAAAGACCATATCCTTTTGAATTTTACCTTCAAAGTAAGTTTTCATTTAAGCCAAACATTTGTAATTTTGTGTAAATTTATAACTTCACAAGTTTCAATTTTTTTTCTTTCCTCAATGTGTTACAAGAAAAGGATCTATTTTTTAAAAACAGGATCTCCTTTCTCATTTTGCTGAATTTCAGTAAATATTTTACTTACTTAATTTTTTTTTTTTTTATTTTTTAAATATCATTAGTGGTTAATGATGTGCAGAAATATTTGGTTATCAATCTGTACAGTTATACCCTTGAATGTGTGATTATTGTCATAGGACTTAAACATTTAAAAGATATCTTTCTACAAAATTATTAGGGTTAATTTTTTTCTTTTTTTGTTTGTGTCTTTTTGAATAGGAAACGTTTCCATTTGATCCTCCATTTGTGAGAGTGATTAACCCTGTAGTCTCTGGAGGATATGTGTTAGGAGGTGGTGCCATCTGCATGGAACTTCTCACAAAATCAGGTTGGAGTAGTGCCTACAGCATTGAGTCCATCATACTGCAAATTTCAGCCACTTTAGTGAAAGGCAAAGCTCGAATTCAGTTTGGAGCTGCCAAAGTAAGTGTTTGTCAATGATTTTGTGTATAAAAATTATCGAAAGCGTATTTTGATTGTGTTATTTAGGTCTATATTTAGTGGTTATTATTCTTTTCTTCAAAGAATGCTAGTACCATTTGTACAATATTGTGAACAACATTAGCTTTGAACTCTCTGGGGGCCATATATTTAGGCTCAGTCAAGTACTACTAACCATATGTAAAAACAGTGTATTGTTACGCGTTTTTGTTCATCGTACCCTTTTACGCATTTTGCCCATTGTATGAGGATTGTACGCATTATTCAATTTCTATAATTAAAAAAAATTAACATAATGCACTTTTTTAATGTGCTTTAACCCTAGAAGGGTCACAAGCCAGTCTAATCTGCCCCTAAGTTCGCTTGTGTATGGTCATGGGCCGCGAACTTAAATGGATGGTTTATAGGTAAAATGATTTGAATTACCATTTCATCTGTAACCATCCACACAAAGTGAGCTAACTCATGTCATGTTTCACTCCCTGTTCTAAGTGTTGGCTAGCTCAAGATATCTCATGCTTGGTTTCTGGAGAGTTGAGGGCTGTCAAGTTTGACCAAGACAGCTGAAAATTGTGATTATTTCACAATAACAATTTTTGAATAGTTTGATTACCCCCTCCCCCCACTCCTTCTCATATTCTCTCTATCTATTTAACACCTATTTGTTTCAAGTTGAAGTACTCATTGAGGTCATGACAAGCTTGATTAATTATTGAATCATTTTTTTCTTCATCAGAATCAATACACCCTAGACAAAGCACAACAGTCTTTCAAATCCCTCGTACAGATCCATGAAAAAAATGGTATGTGATTTACCATACTTTCGAATGATAATATATGGTTTTAAAAAAGATATAAAAAGTAATGTACAAGACAACTTTCAGTAATAGACACAGTGCTTTTCTGTGGGTTTTTTTTGCTGAAAAGAAATTGAATGACTTGCAAAGTAATGAAGATGTGAACATCCTTTTTATTTGCAAAATCTAGGAAAATTATCTAAGTTTTGTGTGACCAGGTATTGTCTCTTTATGGTGCGTTGTTTTGTAATCAGTGGTAAAAATAACTCAAAGATGTTGTTTGATACAAAGTATGTGTGAAATCCTCATCTTTTGTTTTGTTTTTCTCTGTTTTAATAATATCTACTACTTTTCAAATCGGTTTTCTATGCGTTAAATGATTTTTATCTTATCTTTCTCTTTTCAGGCTGGTTTACCCCACCCAAAGAGGATGGATAACTTTCCAGTTTTGTAAATTTTCACCTCCTCCCTCCCGTCCCATTCTTTTTTTTTTTTCCTTTTTTTTTTTTTTGTCAATCTAAATATTCAATTATCATTTGTTTTGTAATATTCAAATATTGTTTGTTTGTCTCCATTCAATTTTATTTCCAAAGTCATATATACATCTTACATTGTACATTAACATCATTTCATCTTGTCCACCAGTTTGCCATAATTATATTTTCAGGCTTTGCCTCCAACTAATAATAATGGAATGTTACTTGTAAATACAATACTCTAGTATTGATGCAGATATACAGGCACCCCTTACAGAAAATTTGAAATGAGGTCCTTTTTTAACAGAATTAAAGATTTTTTTTCAATTCCATGGGAACAGTTTTATTTTTTTCAGGAATAAGATTACAGGGAGTAAAAATGAATGATTGGTCCCAGAAAAGAACAATTCTGGTTTTGAACCATTGATTTTTATCAGCTAAATAGGTCAAGCATTGTGTTAAACAATGCAACCGAAAGAACATAAATTGTCTTTGTATCTTTTAAGATTTAGTGTATCAAAACAAAAGATAAGTTGAAAATTTAAAACTTTCTTATTGTTTAAGATACAGACCACCTCAATAAATATGCCCTGCCTGTTTTAATTCATTTGAATCCTAGCAGTGATCATGTTTGGTCTTGATGGAAGAGAAAGAGGTTATTCAGAAGACCCATAGACCCTTAAACATTGATTATAAATGTAACAATAAACAAAATTGGATCCTTAAAAAACACTAGGTATGTCAATTTTGTAGCAGTTATTTTCATTGGTGATCGTGTAGTTTGAATATGGTGTTCTAAAACTTATGGGTATTTGATTTTGTGGCCTAGACAAGAGATACATATGAAACCTACTTGTTAGGACAAATTCTTCAATATAATAAGCAGATGTGAGATATATTCTGTTGATCTTTTCAAAGGAAAAAAAAACTTTGGTTATAACGTTGATTTTGTTTTGTTTTTGAAAATGACCCAAAATACCTAGGCTCTGGGGATGTATGATGGGAAATAGCATGGGTCCAGATGTTGGATGCAAGGTTTGTTGGAGCCATATCTCTCTGTATTATGCACTTGGCTAACCCCTTATACATTGCAGGGTATAGCTTACTCAATACATTTCTAAAGTTCTTTGTTCTCTCTTAATTATGCATGCTGCCCCACCCCTATTACATGGCAGGATATGGCCTATTTCTTGATATAAGACCTTTTGTAATTTGGATTGAACTAGGTAGATAGGCAATTCTTTGTGAACTTGCATACATTTCTGCTTTGTTCAAACTGACGGTTTTAGTCTTATATAATTTGTTCAATAAAAGTAAAAGATATTATTCGACTAAGTCAATTAAGTTTTTATTTAAAATAATCTTTTCACTGAGTTTATGTTATTTTCTGTGAACTTTCCTACTTTTCGGTTTTTTTGGAACCAAGAGTTTTAGTCTATGATAAATTTGTTCAATGAAAGTAAAAGTGAAAGGTATTCTTTTACTAAGTCAATAGAGGAATATATGGTATTCTTCGATTCAGTGTATATTGGATTCAAGGTGTACTGTAATGAAATACGTTCTAATAGTTGCAATGTGTTGTTTTGCCTTTTTTTTTTCTTACCAGAAGGTAGTGTATGAATGGAACTTTTTCAATGAACAATTGAACAATCTTGATAACTCTATATGCACTCATGTATCCTGAAATTACTGCCCTCTTCAAAGCACTTCATAAAGGATATTTCTTTTACCCATGCTATCTGTCGATGAGACCAAGCAAATCAACAAACAAAAACCTGAATACTTCATAAACTTTCTCATATAACAACATGACAATGTTCTTTTTTTTCCTCTTAATGTGATACTGCGCAACTCATTATCCCGAAGTTTATTATTGCAGTTGTTAACAATGTTAGTTAAATGGTTTACTCATTCCATCTTCCACCAATCAGAAAGGTTAGTTTCAATCATCACACTTGATCATTTTTCATCATCAACGAGTGCCACTTCTCAGTTTTGATCAGATTGAAGTTATCATTTATGCCTTTTCATACTTAAGCAAGGAAAAGTATGCTTGATGTTTTCAAAATACGCAGAACAGTTATAAAAGTACATAATTTTAGAAAGTTGTGTTTAAATTTTCATGTTCTCTTTAAAAAAGGGGGAGGGGGGATGGGATTGGGAGTCCTGCCTCAGAAGTCTTAGGTATGGGTAGTTGGTGTGCATCTCTTTGCTTCTGTTTCTTTTCTTTTTGTCTCGCCTATTGTCATAGTTTTTTGCAGGTCTCTCTTCGTAGCATCTCTTAAATAAACACACACACTACTGTCTTATATTTTGTCTGCTCTGATAGTCCTGCCTGTTGTACCAACAGACCTGTGGTCATCCACCACGTTTGACTTTGTGGTACATAACTGTAACTATAGAGTGACTTGCTCTATGACTAGAAAACCCTGGCTGGGTCTTCCTTGACACATGATTTGAGTGGTGGTCATCTTTTGTTGCTTTTTCCTCTCCTTTGTGATTGTAACAGAGAATGAGGGGTGGGGCAGTTGTCAGTATAAATCAATGTTCTAGTTTTTTTTTTTTTTAAACTTTTTTGAGAGTTGACTCTTTTTCTCCTCGTAAATCATCTCTGTGAAATGTGTGGATTTGAGTTTGAGTTATTTAGTCAGATAAGGTTTAGTAACTTTACAATTTTAGGCTGGCACTGGGCCGTAAAATGAAAAGTGATTACTCTATGCAAATCATGATTGTTACAGAAAAAGATTTTGGCGGATTAAAAGGTTTTCAATGTTTTTATATAGTGGCTGATTCCCTCTCCAATACCAAAAGCGGGCTGTAGGTGTGGATGGCAGAATGACAAGGTTTGAGAGTACAGTTTCAGTCATTCCCAGGGTAGTGCAGGATCTTTATGATGGATGATACATTTTTAAAAATTTATCTATATTTTGTTTTCCAGCTGCCCTCCCAATCATGTCCTTTGCAGGATCTTCATCTGTTTATTCTTCTACTTTCATCAAATCTGTAAATCTTTCTGTTCCCTTTGTGCACAGGCATGAAATAATGTATCCATTAACACCCAGACAACAAATAGAGATTTTTGTCCTTGTATCCACATGATCTTCTGTTGTTATGTATTGAATTGTATTTTCACAATCCTTACCACAACTGACGCAAATCACTATGAATAAATGTATTTGCAAATTATTTATTATGATAGATACTAACATTGCCAGATGATTCTCATTTTTAAAAAAAGCACATTTTAAATCACTCATGCTTCAAATTCTGGTTGACTGTCTAGTGATCGGTATATCCTTTCTGAATTAATTTCTTGTCCTGAACAGTTCCTTCTTTAAAAAAAAAAATAATAAAAAAAAAAATTTATTAAAGTTTTTGGGAAATAAAGGCTCAACATGTTATTTAACTTGGTGCAATAATTGATGTGTCAAGATTGTGGTTAGTTTTTCTCAAATTAATGTCAATACTAAAATGGTACCTGATGCGAAAGGTTTTTTCCCCTCTTTTATTGTCTTCTATATTTAAAAGAATTATACAATAAAGATGTGCTGGTGATGATTTTGTAATTTTGTAAAATGAACTCTGTAATATTAATGTCTCACAAGCCTTTGTCATGTAATGTAAGATAAGATTTGTTCATTCCTATTTGCTGAAACTGCTGTCATATGAATTGATTTGTATAATTTTGCCTGTCCAGTGATGATTCCTTATCATGAAGAGTTCACTGTTACTTTTCATGTCATTGTGTACTTCAGGTTTCATATGGCAATCAGGACTACATTTTGTTTTTGTTTGATCATCTGGTGGTTCTGATATGTTTTAAGTTGTAAACCTGTCTGACAAGGGGAGAATCGAGAAACTATGACAATTGAATAGATATTGATGACAAAAGTGGTTACTTTGTTTCACTTTGTTTTTTAAAACCACTACCCCCCCTCCCTCCTTATCAGGATGTTTGGCAGATGTCTCTAGTGGGCTCTACCTGTTTCTTTCCTTTCGACCTCATCTTACTTTTTCCTCTCTCTTGTGCTCTATTAAACATTAGCTATTCTGTTAGGGTAGTCATGGTCCTGCCTGTTATGCCAACAGACTTCTAGTCATCCCCCATGTATCTTATTATGGGGACACTTGCTATGTACTTTAACTCTTTCACTGCGAAGGACATCAAAATCTTCAAAATTTGCCTGTTCTTAAACCAGATGCATATTTCAGTTGGGTTAGAATCAGATCTGGCTGTGAAAGGGTTAAAGTGCTTGTTTGTATACACAAAGATTGGTAGAACATTCTGTCTTGTTTGACCAAGATGCATGAAATGATGGAGGTGTTGGGCGGTTGGCGGGTGCCTGTGATGGGCGCTACTTCTGTTTTCTTCTCTTATGGCTTTAATTACCTATCACTTACCTTTACCAGTGCTCTCTTTACAAGCATACACATACAGCTGTTTTGTATCGGTTAGCTCAGATTTGGTCTTGCCTGTTGTCCGAACAGGTTTGTTGCCATCCTCGTGTTTTATGTTATGTTACAGTACCAAACTACAGGGTTACGTGCTATCTAGAAGGAATGGATACTTTTGTACACAAAGGGCGGTAAAATATCCCGAGTCTCCCTGGGCCATTATAATGCACGATGTAGTTGGGGGCCACCATCTGGGGAGTGTGCTTCTCTCTGAGTTTGTGAGAGATAATGTTTGTTTTTTTCTTCAAAGAACGAAGATCGTTTGATATAATGATAAGTGTACTATAAACTATTGATGGTGCAGTTCGAAAGTAGGTTAGAATTTTCAAAGGAAACATCCCAACAGAGACAAAAGTGTTTGATCGCAAGCGACCAGGTTGGCCACTTTCTGCATCCGATACGAGTACGAGTAATCAAGAAGCAGTTGACAATATGCTTAGGACTTAGGGCGAATCGAAGGGTAACCCAAAAAGATACCGTATCGCTGATCAAGTTGGGATTTCAAAAGAACGAGTACATACACCATATCGTGACTTCTCTCTTGGGTTACAGAAAAGTCTGATCGATGGTTCCCATGACAGTGACAGCTAACTTCAGAAATGAAAGCGCAGAGAAAAGACATTTAAACCCAACATTTGAACGATATGACAAGAAAGAAAGGACTTTTCTGCAGAAAATTGTGACGTAATGAATCCTGGGTTCACCAAAGTGCAGTGCAGGCATAAATCTTCTCCAAGGCCAAGGAAACTCTTTTGGCTGTATAAGTATCTATCATCTTACTTTTTTCCAGCGCTCTCTCCAGTGCTCCCGTATCAAGCATACACACACACAGCTGTTTTGTAACTGTTAGTTCATTCTTGGTCCTGCTTGTCATCCCAACTGACTTATGGTACAGTACCTAACTACAGGGTCACTTGCTATCTAGAAGGACTAAATACTTTTGTGCACAAAGGGCGGTAGAATATCCTGGGTCTCCCTGGACCATAATATTGCGTGATGTGGGTGGTAGCCGTCATCTGTTTGTGTGTCCTGCTTTGTGATTGTGAGAGGTGATTTTTTCTCCTGTAAATCACCTCTGTGTCGCAATTTTTTTGAGAGATCGATTTTATTTTTCATTGTAAATCATCTCTCTGTGAAATGTCCCTGGCGAGGTCAAAGTCTGGCTATTCTTTTATCTTACTTTCCTCTGGGCGCTTATATGACCATAGCAGCTGCAAGCGCCCTAAAACTCTCAATAAACAAAACAAAAAATAGACTCGCACGGGTTCGAGGTGGTCAAAATTTGACACTGCAGCTTAGCAATGCGCGATCACACACAAACCCAAGACGCATTAGTTTGTGTCAAACTGCATTTAAGCCTGATCTTGCCCCATCTGACTATTTCTTGTTCTCTCAGCTCAAGAAGTATCTGAAAGGAAACCGATACAACAGTGATTTGGAGGTATCTAATGGCAGATGTTTGTTGTTCGGCGTTTGCAGCTCTCTGTGTTGCTCGTGATGGCGATTTGTGGAAAAATAAATGGCACCATACGTAGCTGAGATTCTAAGCTTTCTTTTCATGTAATACCAGGTGCTTTTGTATGTAAACAAAACGATACTTCAATATCAGCCAACCCGAGTGAATTATCTCTTTGTGAAACGTCCCTGGCAGGGTTCAATGTCTGGCTGTTCTTTTTTATTAGCCTGTCGTCTTAATTACCACTGGGCACTGATATGACCTCAGCAGTTGAAAGTGCCCTACAATTCTCAATGAACAAACAGTGATGTAGGTAATGGCCATTTCCTGCATTTTTCTCCTCTTTGTGATTGTTAAAGGGAATGTTGGGGGTTTTATTTTCGTGCAAATCATCTCTTACTGGGCCTTTAAAAAAAAAGTTCCTAAAAATAATTGTCTCTCTGTGAAATGTCCATGGCACGGTCAAAACGCCTTCACGATATAATCATTATAGATAATGCCTTGAACATTTAACACGTAACGTATTTTTTTGTTTTCAACATGCGGTAAGATTACAATAATGTGGAGCTCTCGTAAAAAAGTGTTGAGTAAGCACCGGAGTTACGTATTATATTCAACAAAATTAAAAGAAACCACATAACTTGTTGATTACAAAAGAAGGATTTGATTATTTTTTTAGTGTCCGTTCAGTATATTTTGTTTTGTGAAATGGGACATGATATATGTTTACTAACCATGTATTATGTTGATGCAAAAAGACGATGCCTGACTTTTGTCAAGTGCGCGATTTTGGCTGTTTTTTTTCCAGGAGAGATGATAATGATTTAATTGTCATTTTTATTGTTCTACGAAAATAATTTCTTTTTGGTTCATTGATTTATGCATGTATTCACTCTCTCACTCCCTGATAAAAAGACAGGACACATTCATTATTCAAACACAAAGAGAACACTCCCGTTTGAAGATTGATTACTGGTAATTGCATTTACCTCTCAGAAAATTTAACAACTTCCTCTTCTTTGGAGTAAGAGAAACATTAAAGTATCCGGTGACTTGTTTTACTCGAATATAATATCTTAAAAGTATTTTAATGACTCACCCCCTCCCGCCTCTCTCTCTCTCTCTCTCTCTCTCTGTGTGTGTGTGTGTGTTTGTGTGTGTGTGTCGATTAACTGTTGTAAACGCCCTAAACTCAACAAATGTATTTCTCTCTAACCCCCGTTCTCTCATTGTGTATGTATTTATCTTTTCCATCTCTCTTTCTCTCTCTCTCCCTCTCTCTCTCTCTCTCTCTCTGCCTATTTTTGTTCTATTGTTACCCTCACGAATTTTCAGCAGCGTTGTCTAATACTAATAGACAGGAAGAATAAGAGGACCAGGCGCTACCTCTGCCGTCCCCAGGGTCATAATATTATGCCCATACATTTTGTTTAATTATCTCACCTAACCCGCAATGACCCCGCCTGCTACCGACGGCTACCTGTTCACATCTTGGGTTTTATTGCGTGGTCTTTTCGGGGGTCGTAATACGTCCGAACAGTCCTTGCGCCGCTATGACAAATAGAGAAGTAGAAAGTAGAAGCTGATTGGAGGATAGCCTACAAAGGGAGGCCTTAAAATCAGGAATAGTCCAAACACACACACACACACAGGCACATCCATTGTACAATTTTCCATCAACTTCACAAAGGCCATTTTCACTTTGATGATTTTTGTACACATTCGACAACAGAATATTCACTTTCTGTTACTGTTATTATCATACAGCGATCAAAATGGTGTGCCGTTTTATTCAGTTTTGTTTTATTTCTTAAATATTTTTTTTTCTCAAAATCGTTACTCTTTATTCTGCAGTGTTTTCTACCATTAGTAACATTTTGCTTGCCACTATTTCGGATGATATAGAGACAGTATTTTTTACCTTTTAGAGGTTTTGTGCATCCAGATTGTTTTGTGTAGATGTGTCTGTGACTCGAGTGTTTAGCTATGCTACCAAATTAAAAAATAGTCACCTCTTGCAGTTGCTAGTGCTGTTTACGAAAATGACATATTCGGGTCATATACGCTGCATTGTCGTTTAGATACGCTTTAATTTGATTTACCGGTGTCTACTTTCAGTGGAGAAAATGATACTCGCCATAATTGGTAGTCAAAAGCCAGTGTGTCCGCAATTGTTCTTAAATTCATATCTCTAAAGTAGATCTAGATTTCCCAAACAACGCATTTAGATTTTGAGTTGAAAATTCCAAAGCTGCAATAACAGTATTGCAGGAAACAAATTTAGTGTTGGGCCGTCAAAGTCCAAATCACAATTATGTTTTTTTTTTCAAAGAGGGATTCTATGTTCTGGTCATTGTGTGCGGCTCTTTGGCCTATTGGGTAGACAGTTGGCCTGTTGTGACTGAAAGGTCCCTGGTTCAAATCCGTTATGGAAGAGAGTCTTAACTCACATTTTCTCACCGTAGTCAGGTGTAAAATGAGTACCTGAGCATGTACAGTTTTGTTCCTGTCCGAATATAGATATACAAGTGCATAACATGCAGCATGTCTAAAAGAAAAAAGACCAAGCAAAAAAACAAACAAACAAAAAACCAAAGCCCCAACATTTCGAATAGCTGACAAACAACAGAGTTCGCCGAGATGAACTTTTCTTGAAGCTATTCAAATTTCTGACCGTTCAATAATAACAATAAAAACATAATGACCAGCCAACATAATGTTATGTTTTATTTTCAACACTCATTGCTCTTTACAGCTTCAGCACTTTTAAGTTTGGTGACTGTGGGGTGCGTGCATATACTGGTGGAGTTTCGGACATAGCGTTCCCCCCCCCCCCTTCTAAGTATGACATCATGGTGCGGACATTTTGACCGCAAGGATGTCATTGTCCTGCATGATTCAATGTTCGCTTTTGGCCGAGGGAAGTAAATGTATAAAGTGCTTTGAGGTTTAGACTAATATAAATGCACTGTATTTCATTTCTCTCTGCATTGAAAACTAATCGATTCACTAATACTAATATTTGTAACTAATTGATTGTGTTCTACAGAAAGCCCCAGGTAATTTAAAAGGACTCGGCGTCTTTGTGATTCTGTTCAATTTGAGACTGTGTGAGCCATCGGCGCCGGTGTCATTCTCCCCAAACACAGACGGACGGTCCTATGGGTTTCAGAACAATGTCTATAGCCAGCCATCCCTACAACAATCGCAGCCATTTTCTTCCGGTCAAAGTCAGAGCCGGAGGGAGCCCATCAGTGTGCGGAGAGCTCCGTCTGCCGGCGTTGTGCCAATTACAGCAGGGAATACTGTACAGACAAGACGTCCCGGGCCCTCCCTTCAACCGCGCCGGCTGAGAAACTCACTTCAAGTTGACGGGAGCTATCCCGCCGGACGAATCGATTCTGTGCCCGGCATAAGAGACATCCCAAGAACTAAACCCATTCCCCCGAGACAGCCACCGAAACCAACCCAAGTGAGAGCCAAGTCTGCTCCACCCAACAGAGCAGTCCAGGAACAAAATCGAATTCGAAAACCTTTGACAGTAGAGGGTTACCGAGACGCCTCCGCTGGGACCAACTCATTTCCGCTCAATCAAGTGCCAGTTGGAAAAGTTGACAATCTGGGAAATAACTTTCTTGGTGCAAACAATAAAAACACTAAACTTGACCGCATTAGTCAAAGGAAATCTCCGTTAGCACCCCCTCCTAGACCAGGAAATCCCTTTATTCATGAAGACCCATTTCGTCGAAATGATGAAACGAAAAACCGACCACCTCGACTCCCCTTTGAAAAGCCAAGTATTCGAGATGTACCCGACTATGGAAATAATGTAGCACCATATAATCGCGCAAAAAACCCACCACCTCGAATCCCCTTCGAAAAGCCAAGTATTCGAGATGTACCCGACTATGATAATAACGTGGC